>JANAVB010041817.1:712268-884768 GCA_029216955.1 Iris pallida
AAGTAATCAAGGAGGTGTTACCGAAGGAATCAAAAGAGCTACCAAAAAAACTTCTACAAGTCAAAGATGATGGTCCGACAACTGGGACTGGGGTACGAGAAGATAGATTGTTTGTTTTTTTTTTTTTTTGTTTTTTTTTTTGTTTCGCAACGGATGCATGTTGTACTACAAAGAGAATTGCGTATCAGAAAGTTGCAGCTTCTGTAATGCGGATCGTTACAAGCCAGTACAGGGAAAAGGAAAGTCGACTAGAAAACGACGTCCTTACAAGTATATGCATTACTTGTCGATCACGAAGCGCTTGCAGAGGATGTATATGTCTCTAAATACAGCAGAACACATGACGTGGCACAGCGAAGAACGCATAAAGGACGAAGGAGAATTGTCACATCCTTCGGATGGAGAGGCGTGGAAACATTTTGATTTGTGTCATCCAGATTTTGCTGCAGAGCCTAGAAATGTACGCCTGGCGCTATGTGCTGATGGCTTCGCCCCTTTCGGACAGTCGGGATCTCAGTACTCATGCTGGCCGGTCATTCTTACCCCTTACAATCTGCCACCATGGATGTGTATGAAGACTCCTTATATGTTTCTGACAGCTATCATACCCGTTCCTAAAAATCCGACGAATAACATCGATATATATTTACAGCCGTTGGTGGATGAGCTGAAACAGCTGTGGGAGATCGGCGTCACGACCTATGATATTTCCAGGAAACAAAACTTTCAGATGAGAGCTTCACTCATGTGGACAATCAATGATTTTCCAGCATACGGTATGCTGTCGGGATGGAGTACGCACGGCAACATGTCTTGTCTGATATGCATGGAAAATAGTAAGGCGTTCCGCCTTAGGCATGGAGGAAAAACTTCTTTCTTTGACTGTCACCGTCAATTTCTGCCCGCGACCCATCCTTGGAGAAAGAATAAGGACGCGTTCAGATATGGAAAACAAGAATTTTCTCAACCTCCTGCCAGATTTTCGGGATACGATATTTGGGAAGCTGTAAAGGAATTGCCCACCGCAATGGAAGATCCATCGAACCATCGTGTCGAGGGGTTCGGACAAAGCCATAACTGGACCAAACGGAGTATCTTCTGGGACTTGCCTTATTGGAAAGATAATCTTATAAGGCATAATCTTGATGTCATGCATATCGAAAAGAACGTGTTCGATAATGTCTTCAATACCGTAATGGATATTAAAGGAAAGACGAAGGACAATCCAAAAGCAAGACAAGACATAGCCGAGATATGCAAGCGTCCTCATCTGAACTTGATACAAAGGGGTGCTGGTGGACAATTAAGTAAGCCTATAGCGCCATACACATTGAGCAAGGAAGATAGATTAATAATCTGCAAGTGGATATCTAATTTAAGATTTCCCGACGGCTATGTTTCGAATTTGTCTAGATGCGTTGATCTCAATGAACGCAAGCTAACGGGAATGAAGAGTCACGACTGCCACGTATTTATGGAAAGATTACTGCCCATTGCTTTGAGAGAGTTGTTGCCTTCTGCTGTATGGGTTCCGTTGGCCGAGCTGTCTACATTCTTCAGGGATATCTGTTCAACTAAGCTGACGGTGCAACATATGGTACAACTTGAGGAGAAGATTGTCTTAACAATCTGTAAGTTAGAGAAAATATTTCTACCGGGCTTTTTCGACAGCATGGAGCATCTACCGATTCATCTAGCATACGAAGCCCGTGTCGGTGCATCTGTTCATTATCGATGGATGTACCCCTTTGAAAGGTAAATAAAAACCGATATAATTTAAGTGAAATTTAAGTGGATTTTACAATTTATTGTTAATTCTCAAGATAATTTGTCTCTTTAGGTACCTACACCATCTAAAGAAGAAAGTTGGCAACAAGGCTCATATAGAGGCTTCGATATGCGAATCATATCTTATCGAGGAGGTGTCAAATTTCTGCTCCATTTATTTCGATACTCATGTCGAGACAAATCGAAATAGACCTCAAAGGAATGAAGAAGACGTTGAGGATGGAGGTATATTCAATTTAAGGGGCAAGCCTATTGGGGCTAGTAAGAAACGGTGGTTGACCGACGATGAGTATGATACCGCTCACCGATATGTCTTGTTAAATTATGACATACAAGAAGTGAGAGATTTGGAGAAGTAAGTGACTACGCCTCGTTATAATCTCTAATTTGGTGAATTAAGTGACTACACTTATTTTTATTCTCTCTAACAGTGTATTTAGAGGTGAAGTCAAAATGAGGACACCATATATTACAGATGAGGGACTTCAAAGAGAGGTTGATTGTACCTTTCCGTCCTGGTTTCGTAAATACGTAAGTAACTGAGATAATATGTTATGCGGCTACCATTAAAATATATGCAGCTAAAATATTTAAATTATCAATACATGTTTACAGGTTTTATTGCCTGAAATAACACTCATAAATGAGAGCATTCGTTATTTGGCATTGGGACCGAAGAAGCATGCAAAGACTTTGTCAGGCTATGTCGTTAATGGCTTCAAGTTTAAGTCAACTCAGCATGCTATAAATGCCGAATTTCTCAATGACGGCTTCGATACCAAGAATTCTGGTGTTTGCATAAGAGGCACCATCTATGACGACGAGCCGGACTTTGACTATTATGGAGTGCTTCGGGAGATTGTAGATTTACAATATAGTGGCCCATATGATATGCATATTGTGATGTTCAAATGTGAGTGGTTCGATACGAGACCAAATATCGGTTGGAGAATCGATAAACAATTTGGATTCGTCGATATAAATCATCGCAGGAGGTATAGAGGGTCTGACACGTTTGCGATAGCAAGTCAGGCTGTTCAAGTCTACTATACAAGCTACCCAAGGCATCGTAGAGATCGATTTGACTGGTGGGCAGTATGCAAGATTAAATCTAGAAATACATTTAACGTTGGAGACCCAGCATACCAAGAGGACCAGATCGAGAAGCCCCAATACATGGGACAACAGTCGGATACCATGGACGTGGAAGATGTCGATATACCTCATGCTGAGGAAAATAGAGGGAAGGAAGAGGTTGATATACAAGACTTAGCTGTCAACCAGGGGAGAAAGAGGCGTCTTGTCCCAAGTATTGAGCCTGAAGAAGAAGAAGAAGAAGAAGAAGAGGATGAGGATGAGGATGAGGATGATGATACAGATGAAGTCGACGATGAGGATGATGATATAGATGAAGTCGACGATGAGAATGAGGATGAGAACGATGACGATGACGATGAGGACGAGGACGATAACGATGATTAGATTAAATATCGGTATATATTAGAAGCACTTACAACTAACTTAGTGAATTCAGTTTAGACGGACACATTCTTATTTCAGTTTATGTTTTTGTCGTTCGATCATTTACTTATTGTATGATTTTTTTTTTACAGATGGCACTCTTAGTTCTCATTGTCTTGACGGCACTCGCCGCCCTGCTGCTGGTATATATATTTTAGTTCAGTTTTATATTCATTTATACTTCTATATTGTTAATTATATTTATGTGTTCTATTTACAGGTCATGGTCACTACCACTCGTGCTGCTGGTAGCCGTGGTGGTGCTGGTGGTGGCGGTACTGGCCGTGGTGGGCGTGGTGGTAGCGGTGGCCGTGGACGTGATGGTAGCGGCCGTGGACGTGATGGTAGCGGTCGTGGTGGTAGCGGTCGTGGTCGCCTTCCACATACCCCGGATATAGAGTCCTCCGATCCCGACCTGGAGAGCCCGGCCACAGACTCTTCCCGCCGTCGATCTATCTCTGCGACCCATCCTTCATCTTCATCGAGGCCTGAGACTCCATCCGCTAGCGGATCCGTTCCGCCCCCGGATGCACCAGCGGGTACACCATCAGTTACTGCAGGGTGGGCTCCGGAGTACCCCCGGATTCAGCTTCATCCTGCTACCGGTGAGTACATCCGCGGACCCGCGGATCCTCCGACGCCTCCAGAGAGGCCGATAGGCGAGAACCGACGAGAGCTATGGCCCGCGGGTGATACGTAAGTAAATTTAAGTTAATTTATTAAATTTGTTTCATTTATTCAAGTTAATAATCCAGTCTTTGCTTCTTTGTCGGTTTTTCCCGTATGATGCTGCCCGGATACTCGGGCAAATTATCCGGGAAAACTACCATGGCCCCTACCTCAATTTTTCTGAGGTGCCTCAGAACATGCAGTACGTCTGGCTCGAGGAGATGAAGGTATATATATATCTTTTGGTTAATTATTAATTATTCTTTAATCCACTAATTTTTTAATTACGTGATAATTTAATTTGTATGTCAGACGACGTTCTGGTGGCCCCCCCATCGCGATGAGTTGATTCGCAAGGCCTACAAAGCCGCCGCCGGAAAGAAGATACGGGATGCGGTGTACGACGTTCGTACGGCGCATTCGAGGAAGAAGTGGCTCCGGGAGGAGTACTACGAGCAGATGTTGGATAAGATGAATACTGCTCAGTACAGGGAGAAATCAGAGAAAGCGAAGGCGAGCAGACAGGCCGCTGGTCTGCATACGGGAGGTTCAAAGCCCCACGCAGCGATGCGTGCAGATTTGGTGAGATACCGCAAATTCATTTCACTATTAAATTCGGTACTATTAATATACGTAGTTAATTAAATTCGACGTATATTTCGTATGCAGACAAAACGGGCGGTAAAGGAGGGGAGAGAGCCGGAGTCGGTCACCGCCTACGATGTATTTCTGCATACACACAAGAGGCGGGCAGACGGGAGCTTCGTCGACGCGAGGGCCCAGGCGACTGATGTAAGTAATTACGTTTATGAGATTTATATTAGAAATATAATTATTGTTAACTTAATTAGGTGAACGTAGGATTCAAATTATAACTTAGGGAAACATAGGATTTAGATTATAATTTAGGAAAACTTATAGTATAAACACATTCATTGGATAGGCTGCATATCGTGAGGCCCTTAGTCAGATTGAGCCCCCTGCCGAGGTTGTCGGCGAAACGACGCCCACCCAGACGCCCTCTTCTATGGCCGCTCGCTACGACGACGTGTTCGTAGAGTCTGTCGGCGGCTTTAATAAAGGGCGCGTCTACGGCGTAGGTTCCCTGGCGGCGTCGTTGCAGGGCGCGACTCCGAGATATCCACCGCCCCCGCCTCCTCCCGCGCCCCCGTCGGACGATATGAGGAAGCAGCTTGCGACTCTCACCTCCGATATGTCGAAAATGCGGAGTCTAATGTCGGATGTGCTGGAGCGCCTTCCGCGTCCTTCTGCTCCCGGTCCAGATCCGTCTGCTCCCGGTACGTCTACTGCGGTTGCCGGTCCTTCCGACCCTGGACGTTATTCATTTGACCGTAATACCGAGGTCCGCCTGGTACCGGATACTGCGCTCATTGGGCTCATGGACATGATGTCGGCAGAGCAGCTCCGTACGCTTCCAGAGCATGTGTTGTCCCAGGTGCCGGCGTACATGGTGGAAGAGTACATCCGCAGAGCCGAGGCGGCGCCGAGACGACCACGCGATCCATCTCCGGGAAAATGATATTTGTACTATTTTTGATATTATGAATTTGGATATTTGGATATTATGAATTTGGATATTTGGATATTTGTTATTGGATATTTGATATTGGATATCATGAATTTGGATATTTGTTGATCATGTAATGTTTGGATGGATATTTGGATATTTGTTGATCGTACATGGATGTTTGGATATTGGATATTATGAATGTGTAATATTTACGAAAAGGAAATAGAATGTTTCTGTAATTTTTTTTAATTGATGTTACATTTAGCGACGGACTAGCGACTAACTAGCGACGGATTATATAAATATTTGCAGTTACCGACGGAAAGAGCGACGGAATATCCGTCGCTAACTGGGTGATATAAAATATTTTGCAGTTACCGACGGAAAGAGCGACGGAATATCCGTCGCTAACTAGGTGATATAAAATATTTTGCAGTTACCGACGGAGGAGCGACGGAATATCCGTCGCTAACTGGGTGATATAAAAATATTTTGCAGTTACCGACGGAAGAGCGACTACCTAGCGACGGCGAATCCGTCGACATGGTTCTGGAAATATGGTAGGTTTCCAGAGACTTAGCGACGGATAGTTGGTCGCTAATCCGTCGCTAATCGGTCGAGGATGACGACGGACTAGCGACGGATGAGCGACCAATTATCCGTCGACATGGTTCTGGAAATATGGAAGCTTTCCAGAACCAGGCCGACGACCTACCCATCGCTAATACGTCGCTATAACGTCGAGGTTAACGACGGAATGGCGACGGAATAGCGACTGATTTTGCGTATCAGAAACCTCTCTGATACGCTTTTACCGACCTATTGACGACTGATTAGCGACGGATATTTTAATATTATATGGCATGTAAACCGACGGGAACATGTCGCTAATCCGTCGCTAAGTAGGTGAAAGACAACCGTCGCTAACCAGTCGCTAGTCCGTCGGATAATTATTTGTCCGACGGCTTAGCGACGGACATTTTTTAGCGACGACGTTTTTCCCGACGGCCATTTTCATCAAATATCCGTCGCCACTACGTCGGTAAAAAATGTTTTCGACGGATAAGCGACGGATCTGGCCGTCGCTAAAGTTGGTTTTTTTGGTAGTGGATGACCTCGTGATCGAATATACGAATTGGTTAGAATTGGTGATTTGAACGGATTCGAATATGCGCAACGAGTGCCTTGATACGAATTAGGTGATCATGCTCGATGTTCAGAAATTTGAGTGACGCGAGCTTGGGTAGAAAATTGCGTACTATCGACTTGGTTTGACCCTAGGATTGGGGTGAGTGTTGGCATTATTGTTAGGGAACTATGATTCCAATCCTGACATTGACTTAGTCTTGAGAAATGGCCTAGCGGTTAGGCGAGACGCACCTGTTTCAAGAGTTAGTAATCGAAAGATTGATCTTGAGGATTGGCATGGATGGATAGTGTGAATCAAGAGTATAGGAATACCCCTCACGAGATTCGGCTGACATGCATATATTTCAGAGACGCCCGAGTATGTGCACGATACGACTCGAGTGAGAATGAAAAATTCTTTATCATACGGCTTGGCTAAATGCATGTATTTTGGGGATACCTGGAATGCGTGCACGATCTAGCCAAGTGATACGTTGAGTTCAAGCGAGACTTGAAGAATGGAAATGGTCGAGGATTTTGAAATCATGTTAATGGAAAGATTGATAGTTATGCGAGCGTGGCTCGAAACCAAAGAAACGCGTAGGCGGAGTGTATACGATAGATTATGGCGTACCCTGCACGACTGTTATAGTTTCGCGTCTAGGCACGATTAAGTCTTGGCCATAGAAATTGTAGGATGGCTTGCATTTATGAAAGTCTCGAGGACGAGACTTGTTCTGAGTGGTGTATGTTGTAGTGCCCCGTCCCACAAAGTCAATCGGAGGAATTGAAAGGCCGACGGCGTTCGGACTTAGCCTTGCAACGGCTGCTCGAAGGCTCGCTCGGTCGAGGCGACTCCTCGCTCAAGTAGGGTAGTTTCGATGAACTTGCCTCATCTTAGCCTGCACTTAATAACTTGCATGTTTTTAACTTGCACAAGTAGGCTAATATAAAAGCTACAAACGCACATAGCTAAGAGAATAATCTCGACGGGTCGAAATGTCTTAGAACATAGAAAATGGTCCCACGGTCAGCTTAGAAGTCGACTCAGCGTGTTTTCAAAAGACACTCGGTCCTTCGTCCCGTGGCTTGGGAGAAGGAAGTTGGCCTAAGTTGATAAGTTGCCACGACACTCGAATTAGCCAAAGTCATAGGCGTCGCCCGCATGAATGCTTAATAAAGCATGCACGGTCCCGTCGTCCAAGGCTTGGCATAGCCTTCGCATGTCCCGTGGGTTAAGCCGTCTTGCACGGCTTGTTGGCTTAAGTCTAGGCACCAAAGAGTTGGTTGCTCAGGTCGACCCCGTGTATAGAACGTTCCTTCGACGCGGAGCTCGGCGTAGCCTTTGCTCGTCGAGTCGCTGCCCGAATAAGTTTGACAAAAGTTATGTTGGGCTATCGAAGCCATTTCTAGTACTGTCCTGCTCTATCTGCGATTGTCCAGTCGCGTAGTCCCTTAAGAATAAGGCTCGTCGTATAAAGTATATGACTTGAGCGATAGCGTCGCCTATAAAACCAGGTCTGTCTAAGGCACGAGCTATGGTGGATTTAGTAAAGAGTATGCCACGATCAAAGGAAGTCCATGCGACTGGTTGTCGACGAGATCAGTCCCGCTACTTGGGAGTCTCGCTATGTCTCAACAAGAAAACACGCGAGATCGGTCCCGCTACTTGGAAGTCTCGCTAAGTCCCGCACGAGATCGGTCCTGCTACTTGGAAGTCTCGCTAAGTCTCGATAAGTCCCGCACACGAGATCGGTCCCACTACTTGGGAGTCTCGAAAAGTCTCGCACGAGATCGGTCCCGCTACTTGGAAGTCTTGCTAAGTCTTGATAAGTCTCGTACATGAGATCGGTCCCGTTACTTGGGAGTCTTATTAAGTCTCGATAAGTCTTGGTAAGGAATCACACGAGATCGGTCCCGCTACTTGGGAGTCTCGATAGAAAGAAAGAAAGAATGGTCATGATAAGGAAGGACTTGATAGATCGAATTTGAGTCTTGCATGGTCATTGGACAACTTGTCGACAAGGTGTAGTCTTCTCGAATGATCGCCGGGGCACAAGGATTATGTCAGCCCGGAAGAAGCGAGGCGGCTCACGGTAGGATGCTGGATAACCGCATGGGAGATACTTGGCGCTTCTGGGGCTAGTGTCACGCCCCAGAGCCAGAATACTGGAGAACGGAGGCGGACATAGCCAGCTACGTATATTGAAGTGCAACCCATCTCGCTATACGGTCACGGCTGTCTAGATACATATAAGGGTTTAACTACAAGCCAACAGTCTCTTATGGTCATGAATAAGCTTATTGTCTCAATCACAAGCAAGTAAGCAAATGTCATAAGATATAAGATCACCAAATATATAATAGTAAGGCGTCCCAAACATTATATGTTCAGTTGATCTTGAAGCTAGTCGTTATAAAATGTGAAGACTAGCAAGTGTTTAGTCATACATGATCAAGCCTAGGATCTGTCAATCATGTTACAGCCCGTAGGCAAACAGTAAGTAAAGGTGCAATCGAGCTAAACAGGTGCTCGTCGGCTAAACGCCTCAAAAGAATATTTTTACAATACAGTGGGAGAGCCAAAAATAATCCACTCGTTGCCCTGGTTACGCCTGGTGGTCACCATCGGGCTGGAAAGTCGGTAGATCCTCTGGAGCTGCTCCGAAATCTGGCCATACAAAACCAGCTGGGTCAGATCCCAGAAAGAGCAAGTGCCACAAAGGAAGCTTCACTTAGGAACTAAAACCAACAATTAGCACAAGATTATAATCTTATAATAAAAGACAGGAAATATGGAAAAGCATAACAGGATGATATACGATGAGATAGCCATGGGACTATTCAGATAACCAGGTTACAACCCATAAACCAAACAAGGACCGGGGTTGTAACCCTTCGTCTGAACAGAACTTGGATTCTCACCATTTATCGGTAAAATAAATACAAGCATTCTGGTCATATAGCAATCTGGAGCAGGATCGGGACAAGACTAGACTGGTTGAACTCCATCCAATCATTTCACGGACAAGCAAGAAGTACGGCTTGATACTTTAACTAACTTGGGTTATCGCAGGCCTAGTTACTAACAAGATGCAATGAGATTATTCCACAGCCACAAGCCTTACAGACTATCCAAGTTATCCAGGTCGAAATATCATGTCAGGGGTGCAACACGTGGCAGTGTGCTGGAAATGTGCCCTACTCGTCGGCAGGCTACAAGTCCTTGAGCGCCCAGATAACGGGATTACCTGTAGCTGGGAAATCTCTTCATGACTACTGGATTATTCTAGTTATTAACCTTAGTCAATTTTAGAAGGTGCCCCTGATCGTGGTACTCAGGGGTCCCTGTCCTAGACATGATGCGAGACAATACTGGTTTATTTGTGCAAGCACAATCGCCCACGGTGTCCAGGTCATTCATTCTTGTCATGTCATGCCATGTCATGTTTAGCCGTTGCAACAGCAATCCGAGGTATAACATGTCAGGTATACTTGTCAGAAGTGCGCCACGGCGGGCCACTATCAGGTCATGTCATGTTACTTGTCCGGAGTGAACCACGACGGGTCACTATCATGCATTATCATGTCGTGCCCATGTATCGTGTCTGGGTCATGTATTACGTCGTGTTCATGTCATAATTATCCCATATTACACTAAGGATCAAGAGAAACAACACGGATAAGGTAAAAAGAATTGTCATAGGAAAACAAATGGTACAAGAGATCAAAAGGGGTGCTAGGGACAGCATGCACCAGCAACAGCATGCGCCAACAAACAGCATGCGCCAGGACAGCATGCGCCAGCAAACAACATGCGCCACCAAACAGCAGACAACAACTTTTTGCCAGCAAACAACATGCGCCAGAAAATAGCATGCGCCAGGACAGCATGCGCCAGCAAACAGCATGCGCCAGCAAACAGCAGGCAACAACTTTTTGCCAGCAAACAGCATGCGCCAGAAAATAGCATGCGCCAGGACAGCATGCGCCAGGAAAGCATGCGCCAGCAAACAGTATACGCCAGCAAACAGCAGGCAACAATTTTTTGCCAGCAAACAGCATGCGCCAGGAAATAGCATGCGCCAGGACAGCTTGCGCCAGGACAGCATGCGCCAGCAAACAACATGCGCCAACAAACAGCAGGCAACAGTTTTTTGCCAGCAAATAGCATACGCCAGGAAACAGTATGCGCCAGGAAACAGCATGCACCAGGACAGCATGCGCCAGGACAACATGCGCCAACAAACAGCATGTGCCAGCAAACAGCATACAACAGCTTTTTGCCAGCAAACAGCATGCACCAGGAAACAGCATGCGCCAGGACAACATGCGTCAGGACAGCATGCGCCAGCAAACAGCATGCGCTGCTCATATTCTCCAACCAGCCTCCAATGGCCATAAAAACCCATGAACCAAAAGACCATAAATCACTCAAAATAAGTCAAAATCAGGACTTCCAATGGTCTAAATTGGGTAGAATCAAATTTTCTACAACATGGAACCATCAAAACTTGAAAACAAGATGGTTTGATAGATCAAAACCATAAAAATTTAAAAATGGCTAAAACCTAGATCTACAAGAAAATATACAAGAAAATGTAAAATGACAAGAACTAAAGTGGATTAGAAAGTTGCACAGAAGAGTTTAGAAAATAAAATGGTAGGTTCCTTTATGAAGCAAGTTGCACTTACCGAGGCTAGGATTCTCTTAGTTGGTGGTGGAGAGTAAATGAAGATGGAAGGAAGTAATGATGAGAGAGAAAGGGAAGGGGTTATAAATAAGGAGGGTGGTGGTAGGTAGGAGGGTTCACCTTTGGTTCATGATGAACCAAGGCAAACCAAGCTAAGCCGGACCAACCCAAGAATAAACCAATCAATGAAATGCTAGAATAAATCAAGCAAGAAGACATGCAATACGAGTCAAAATATGTATACGTATACCAAGATACACAATACGAACCATAGGCATTACAACTCTATCCACCTTAAAAGAATTCTGTCCTCGAAATTTAATTAAGTGGCTAGAGGGACAAGGACAAGCTATATTAATCACATGTAAGTTATACTAGACAATTAATCAAGCAATCATTCATGCAAGCAAGAAATCGAATGTATGAGGCATAAGAAAGATATTATACCTTACGAGTCAAATAGGTCGGGATATCGTGATCGGATCTCATCCTCACGCTCCCATGTTGACTCTCCCAAAGAGTGATGACCCCAAGCAACACGGATTAACTTGATAGTCGTGTTCTTGAGTGTCTTCTCTCTTCGGTCCAATATAGACACGGGCCTCTCCTCATACGAAAGGTTGGTACCAACAACCAATTCCGAATGATCCAGGATGTGGCTCGGGTCCGGGATATACCGTCGTAGTTGGGATACATGGAACACGTCATGCACCTCGCTTAGCGACGGCAGAAGAGCGAGACGATAGGATACATCTCCTACTCGCTCTAAAATATCGAACGACCCTATATACCTCAGACTAAGCTTTCTCTGTATGTCGAAACGAATGACGCCACGGTTAGGCGAAATCCTCAGGAATACGTGGTCGTCGACCGAGAATTCAAGGAGACGCCGATGGAAATCGGCCCAATGACGCTGGCGATCTTGGGCAACTCGAAGATGATCCCGGACTCGCCTGACCACTTCAATAGTCCGAGTAATCATCTTCGGACCGAGCATCTGCCTCTCTCCAATATCATCACATGCTAACGGAGATCTGTACTTCCTACTGTACAGTACCTCGAACGGTGCCATCTGGATACTAGCTTGGAAACTGTTGTTATACGAGAACTCCACCAGGTGCAGGTGATCTTCCCACGAACTACCGAAGTCGAGTGTACATGAACGCAATATATCTTAAAAAGTCTAGATCATGCGTTCTGACTGGCCATCTGTCTGTGGATGATAAGCTGAGCTGAACTGGAGACGAGTTCCCAAACTTTTTTGGAGACTTTGTCATAAGTGCGAAGTAAATCTGGAATCTCGATCCGAGGTGATACTGACTGATATACCATGAAATTTGACGATCTGCCTGAGGTACATCTCTGCTAGCTGAGCCGTCGATTGACCAACTCTGAACGAGAGAAAGTGAGCCACCTTCGTGAGCCTATCCATAATAACCCAAATAGCATCTCGACCTGCTCGAGATCTAGGCAATCCAGTCACGAAATCCATGGTTATATGCTCCTACTTCCATTCTGGAATCGGCAAGGGCTGAAGAAGTCCTGCTGACCTCTGATGTTCAGCTTTAACTTGTTGGCAAACCAAACACCGAGAGACAAACCGGGCTATCTCTCTCTTCATGCCATTCTACCAGAAGTGCTGCCGAATATCATGGTACATCTTCGTACCATCCGGATGAATGGAATACTTAGAACTGTGAGCTTCTGCCATGATCTCCTGTCTGATATTTCCGCTGGGTACACAAAGACGCTTACCATGTCGAATTGTACCATCATCATGAATGCATAGCTCCGATCTTTGTCCCGCCTCACACTCTGCTCTGAGCCTCTGAAGCTTAGAATCTGCTGACTGAGCCATCTTCGATCCTCTCAACTATACTGGACTGAACTTGCATACTGGCCATCAATGCCACATTGGTAGGGAGTACAACTTCTATACCCATCTTCTGAAGATCTGTTAATAACTCTGGTTGAGCTGTCAGAAAATAAACTCCGGCTCTCTTGCTCAAAGCATCTGCAACGACGTTGGCCTTCCCAGGATGATACTGTAAGTTGACATCATAATCCACAAGTAGCTCTAGCCACCTTCTCTGACGCATGTTGAGATCCTTCTGGGTAAATACATACTTCAGGCTCTTGTGGTCGATGAAAATCTCCACCCTATCTCCATACAAGTAATGTCTCCAAAGCTTCAGTGCAAACACTACTGCCGCCAAATCCAAGTCGTGGGTTGGGTAATTACTCTCATGTTCACGAAGTTGACGTGACGCATAAGCTATTACCTTCCCATGCTGCATCAAAACACATCCTAAACCTCTGCCTGAAGCATCACAATATACTAAGAATCTCTCGGTCACATCTAGAAGCGTGAGAATGGAAGCCGTTATCAAGCCTCATTTCAACTTCTCAAACAAACTCTAACATTCTGCGGTCTAAGAGAACTGCGCATCCTTGTGGGTCAACTGGGTCAAGGGTGCTGAAATTCGAGCAAAGTCCGAAACAAATCGTCGGTAGTAGCCGGCCAAGCCAAGAAAACTGCGAACTTCTGTAACTGTGCTGGGCACTAGCCATGTCTCAATGGCCACGATCTTCTAGGGATCCACTTCTACTCCTCCTCTGGTGATGATATGACCCAAGTATGAAATGCGATCGAGCCAGAACTCGCATTTACTGAACTTGGCATACAATTGGTGCTTACAAAGAATCTGGAGGACAACTCTGAGATGCTGCTCATGCTCTGCTTCACTCTTACTGTAGACCAGGATGTCATCTAGGAACCCTATCACGAACTGATCCAAATAAGGCATAAAGATACGATTCATGAGGTCCATGAATACAGCCGGCGCATTGGTCGCTCCAAATGGCATAACAAGGAACTCCCAATGTCCATATCTGGATCTGAAAGCTGTCTTTGTGATGTCCTGCTCTCTGACTCTGATCTGATGATATCCTGAGCGCAAGTCGATCTTCGAAAATACTGCTGCCCCCTTGAGTTGATCAAACAAGTTATCTATCCTCGGGAGAGGGTATCTGTTCTTGATTGTCACTGAGTTCAAGGTACGATAATCAACACATAACCTGGACGTACCATCCTTCTTTTTTACAAGAAGAATCAGGGCTCCCCAAGGCGATCCACTTGCATGAATGAATCCCTTGGTCCTAAGTTCTTCAATTATCTTGTACAATATCTCCAACTCTGACGACGCCATTCTATAGACTCTCTCCGACACTGGGGCTGTCCCGGGAATCAATTCTATGGTGAACTCGATCTCCCGCTCTGACGGCATCCCTGGAAGCTCTTCTGGGAAAACATCTGGAAACTCCTCGACTATCCGGGGGAACTACACTGCTGCCACGGCCATCCGCAATACCGGAGGAGAAGGTTCAACTTTGCCTCGGGAAAAGAAAAACGCTAGCTCGCCTGGAATGCTAAAAACAATCCTGCCAATATGGCAGTCTATTCTAGCCTACTGGTTCCTCAATCAATCCATCCCTAAGACCACATCATAATCGGCCATCGGGAACTCTATCAATCTAGCAGGAAATTCTCTACTGCTAACTACGATCCGACACGAGGAAAATACTCTATCTACTCCCATGAGTCCGTTACCAGTAAGTACATTGAGCCTTACTAATAATAACTCGGGCTCCAATTCTATCCGTGTCGCGAATCGTACAGATATAAATGAATGCGATGCACCAGAATCAAATAAAGCTGAAGCGGAAAAGGAGTTGACGAGAATAGTACCTGCCACTACCTCTCCTGGTGCCAATCCTTCTTCCACGGTCATCGCCATAGCCTGACCATACCCTCGGGGTACGGGTCCCCTCTGCTGGAAACCCCTCTGCCTATTCTGGGTCTGAACTTGGGCCTGCGCATACTGCTGGAGATTCTGCTACTGAAACACTTGGGTCTGAGGCGGCAGGGACCTCAGCAATAGGTACTGCTGCTGCTGCTGGTCTGGAACTGGGGCTGGTCCCCTAACCGAAGGACTAAAAAAGGTTGATGAAGAGGAACTCCCCCTATTCGGGCAGTTCCCAACCCTGTGGTCCGGTGCTCCACAAGCCAGGCACAATCTCTGTGCTCTGCGACACTCTGCCACTACATGCCCTAGCTTCCCACAATGAGTGCAACCCACTGCAGAAGCCTGCTTCTGCCTCTGCTGCTGCTGGGGATATGCCGGGGTTGAATGCTGAACCGACATAACTGAAGCTGCTCGCCTCGGTGTTCCAATGGTCAAAGCCCTGGCTGCCGGGGCTGGTGCTGAAGATTGGTTCATCTGGCCGTAAGATCGCTTTCGACCTTCGGTCCTGTCCATAATCTGCTGGGAGGTATACTCATGCCTCCTAGCTGCTCTCAATACTGCATCGAAGGTCTGTTGCTCAAACTGCTCCACTGCCAATAAGATTTCGAGATGGAGCCCCTGCTGGAATCGCTGGGCTCTATCATACTCGGTTGCCACCAAGGTGGAAGCAAACCGACTGAGTCTGGAAAACTCGGCCGCATATCCGTCGATCGTCCTGCCCATCTGCTTCAGATTAGTGAACCTCGTCTGTAGGTTGTACCGAGCTACAGCATCAAAATACTTGGTCTAGAATCTCTCTCTGAATACTGCCCAAGCAACGGGTGCTGCTAATCCCATGGCCTGTACTGCCCACCAGCTGCGGGAAAGATCTAACAACTGTAGGCGCACTACGGCCACCTTCTCGTCTTCTGGGGTCCTGACTGCTTCTAGAATGACCTCAGTGTCCTGAAGCCACGCATAAGCAGCAATAGCATCTACGCTGCCATCGAGGAAGGGAGGGTTCAAGCGTTTGAAGCTGTTGGCCGTACTGTTCCCATGATGTCCACCTCTATTCAGAGCATCTTGTACCGCCTGCTGCAATGCATCGCCTCGACGATCTTGAGAAGCTAACAATGACCTGATTAGACCTACCAAGGTGCCATCATCAGGCTCTACAGGCTGGACCGGCTGGACTGGTGGCTCTTGACCCTCAGTAGGCATGACTCTGGAGGCTACTCCCGAATGTTGGGCTTGATCTCCAGGTTGCTGCTGGTCCACGGGAGGTGCTCCGCCTTGCTGATCGGCAGGGCCAGGTACAATACCGCTGAAGAAGACGATATGGAGAACAATAAGGAAGGACCAAGACAAATCAACGATACAAGCATGTGAACAGGTCAAGAATCCAGGGATTCAGAGAATATAAACAGAGATCAAGGGCGAGTACTGATTGAGACATCTATTCGGTAAATCCTTACATATCTTCATTTACAAGACCTGCATGGGCCACTACATAAACCATGTCACGCCCCAGAGCCAGAATACTGGAGAGCGGGGGCGGACATAGCCAGCTACGTATATTGAAGTGCAACCCACCTCGCTATACGGTCATGGCTGTCTAGATATATGAGGGTTTACTACAAGCCAACAGTCTCTTATGGTCATGAATAAGCCAAGTGTCTCAATCACAAGCAAGTAAGCAAATGTCACAAGATGTAAGATCACCAAATATACAAGAGTAAGGCGTTCCAAATATTACATATTCAGCTGATCATGAAGCTAGTCGTTATAAAATATGAAGACTAGCAAGAGTTTAGTCATATATGATCAACCCTAGGATCTGTCAATCATGTTACAGCCCGTAGGCAGACAGTAAGTAAAGGTGCAATCGAGCTAAACAGGTGCTCGTCGGCTAAACGTCTCAAAAGAATATTTTTATAATAAAGTGGAAGAGCCAAAAATAACCCACTCGTTGCCCTGGTTACGCCTGGTGGTTACCATCGGGCTAGAAAGTCGGTAGATCCTCTGGAGCTGCTCCGAAATCTGGCCATACAAAACCAGCTGGATCAGATCCCAAAAAGAGCAAGTGCCACAAAGGAAGCTACACTTAGGAACTAAAATCAACAATTAGCACAAGATTATAATCTTATAATAAAAGACAGAAAATATAGAAAATCATAACATGATGATATACGATGAGATAGCCATGGGACTATTCAGATAACCAGGTTACAACCCGTAAACCAAACAAGGACCGGAGTTGTAACCCTTCGTCTGAACAGAACTTGGATTCTCACCATTTATCGGTAAAATAAATACAAGCATTCTGGTCATGTAGCAATCTGGAGCAGGATCAGGACAAGACTAGACTGGTTGAACTCCATTCAATCATTTTACGGCCAAGCAAGAAGTACGGCTTGATATTTTAACTAACTGGGTTATCACAGGCCTAGTTACTAACAAGATGCAATGAGATTATTCCACAGCCACAAGCCCTGCAGACTATCCAAGTTATCCAGGTCAAAATATCATGTCAGGGGTGCAACACATGACAGTGTACTGGAAATGTGCCCTACTCGTCGGCAGACTACAAGTCCTTGAGCGCCCAGATAACGGAATTGCCTGTAGCTGGGAAATCTCTTCATGACTACTGAATTATTCTAGTTATTAATCTTAGTCAATTTCAGAAGGTGCCCCTGATCGTGGTACTTAGGGGTCCTTGTCCTAGACATGATGCGAGACAATACTGGTTTATTTGTACAAGCACAATCGCCCACGGTGTCCAGGTCATTCATTCTTGTCATGTCATGTCATGTTTAGCCGTCGCAACAGCAATACGAGATATATCATGTCAGGTATACTTGTCAGAAGTGCGCTACGGCAGGCCACTATCAGGTCATGTCATGTTACTTGTCAGGAGTGCACCACGATGGGTCACTATCATGCATTATCATGTCGTGCCCATGTATCGTGTCAGGTTCATGTATCACGTCGTGTTCATGCCATAATTATCCCACATTACACTAAGGATCAAGAGAAACAACACGGATAAGGTAACAAGAATTGTCATGGCAAAACAAATGGTACAAGAGATCAAAAGGGGTGCTAGGGCCAGCATGCACCAGCAACAGCATGTGCCAGGACAGCATACGCCAGGACAGCATGCGCCAGCAAACAGCATGCGCCTGCAAACAGCATACAACAGCTTTTTGCCAAAAAACAGCATACTCCAGGACAGCATGCGCCAGCAAACAGCATGCGCCAGCAAACAGCAGGCAACAGCTTTTTGCCAGCAAACAGCATGTGCCAGGAAACAGCATGCGCCAGGACAGCATGCACCAGGACAGCATGCGCCAGCAAATAGCATATGCCAGCAAACAGCAGACAACAGCTTTTTGCCAACAAACAGTATGTACCAGGAAATAGCATGCGCCAGGACAACATGCGCCAGGACAGCATGCGCCAGCAACAGCAGGCAACATCTTTTTGCTAGAAACAGCATGCGCCAGGAAACATCATGTGCCAGAAAACAGCATGCACCAGGATAGCATGCGCCAGCAAACAGCATGCGCCAGCAAACGGTAGGCAACAGCTTTTTGCCAGAAAATAGCATGCACCAGGAAACAGCATGCGCCAGGACAGCATGCACCAGCAAACAGCATGCGCTACTCATCTTCTCCAACCAGCCTCCAATGGCCATGAAAACCCATGAACCAAAAGACCGTAAATCACTCAAAATAAGCCGAAATCAGGACTTCCAATGGTCTAAATTGGGTAGAATTAAATTTCCTACAACATAGAACCATCAAAACTTGAAAACAAGAAGGTTTGATAGATCAAAACCATGAAAATCCAAAAATGGCCAAAACCTAGATCTATAAGAAAATATACAAGAAAATGTAAAATAACAAGAACTAAAGTGGATTAGAAAATTGCACAAAAGAGTTTAGAACAATAAAATAGTGGGTTCCTTCATGAAGCAAGTTGCACTTGCCTAGGTTAGGGTTCTCTTGGTTGGTAGTGGAGAGTAAATGAAGAAGGAAGGAAGTAATGATGAGAGAGAAAGGGAAGGGGTTATAAATAAGGAGGGTGGTGGTAGGTAGGAGGGTTCACCTTTGGTTCATGATGAACCAAGGCAAACCAAGCCAAGCCGGACCAACCCAAGAATAAACCAATCAATGAAATACTAGAATAAATCAAACAGGGAGACATACAATACGAGTCAAAATACGTATACGTATACGAAGATACGTAATACGAACCATAGGCATTACAGCTAGCTATCCACGGAGGGACGAGTCGATATCTCGAGCCGAGTCTATGATAGCTTTACATTTTAAATGACCACTCATGTAGATGGATCGGCAGAATAGCGGCAAACTGCGTGTATGCCTTTGGATTGAGTCTAGAGCTTGAATGTAGGTCTAGTCGGTAACACAATGTCTGGGCCTGAGATTGGGCTGCAGCATAGGCACCGTGCTTGGCACGATACTTGGCATCGGAATGTCCATGGAATCGACACTAAGTTTCACAAATATTGTCTAAGCTGGGTTATTAGTCGAACAGGATGGCCGCAAGGTGGTAGCATGGATAAGTCTTGATAAGTTAGCGAGGTACGGCCTGAATCTTGATGTACGAACAAGTCCAAGCAAGGTCCTAAGGCACAATCAAGTGTAGCGGTATGACCAGTACGAGTCGTCCTTTTGACGTCGTTGGCACAAGAATTGGTCTAGAGGCACTTGGGTTTAAGTGAAAGTCTTGGCACGGCCGAGTTCACATAAGTTGCTCCTCGTCGAAGCACTGTCTTGAATATATTGAAGTCACGAATAGAGTACGGCACGATCCTGCCGTCCCGAGTTGAAGTTCAGTCAAGTACATAAGCGATGAGGTACTGCCTCGATCGAAATATACGTTGGCATTATAGCACGACCATGTCGTTGCTCATCGGTTTGGTCAGGCATCGTAATCTTAAAACTGATCCTAAGACAAGACTAGAAAGACAATCGTAAAGGGACTTTTATTGCACAAAGTAAATGAAATATGTCAGTTTTGTATGGATGGGCGAGGAGCTCACTCCATCAGTACAGTTGAGTACTGACAACCACACAGTTTTCATGTGCAGGCACAGGTAGAAGCTCGTGGCGCAGAGCTCGCTTGGATGCGTCGAGGCACGGAGTTCCTTGGCGACTCGAAGCGTGCGGCCATGTGAAGTCAAAGACTTATACGGAACATAATGTATGGACATCGCCTTCCGAAGCTTCTGTTGGCTCAAGCATTGTATCGAGAGATGAGAGAGAGCAGAGTGACTTGTACAATGAGAGAAAAGTGAGCACGAGAGACTGATAATCATGGCCTTATGCCAATTGTAATCTGATTGTTCAATATCAATAAAGAGTTCTTTTGAATAACATGTGTTTTGTCTTTAAAATTCTGCTGTATGTTCAATGTTTCTGCTTGGGACTTCTATGCAACGATCCCGTCGCCGCCACTGTAATCGGCCGTTATGGAACCTGCCTTGTACGAGCACAATCTAGGCTCGTACGGCATCACGCTTTAGCAAGGATGATCGCTCCTACGGGAGCAGAGCGTGACACTTCTACAGCAATATTGGCTGGTTTGGCGATTAGGTAGAGTCTGATTTTGGATGTATTTCTCGGGTATGGGAATTTAAAGTTTTTGTAACCAAGCTAGCGGCAATGCAAAAATTTTAAATACCATGATTCTAGAGGTATGTACCTTAGTTGCGGACTCTATGGATTATCGTTGTTGTACTTACTGGCGTAACAAGGATTCTGGTAACATGGTTCTGAATAAACGGGTATGATTATCATATTGCAGAATAAATACCATATAGATGGTGTCCTAGTATGATGGAGTAGAATATTAGTATGGATGTCACTTGAGTATCATGGATTAGATAGAGGGAGTTAGGCCACCTGTAGCGTAGCACCATGCCCCGCACCATCAAAAGAATATACCCCAAAGGGGCAGGGTTTTTGCACTGACGGTTGTGAAGACCGACGATATGAGTGACGAGTTAGCAGGTCTGTCCTTCTTGTCCTTCTTTTCTGTCACGACCCGCACCCTAGAGTAAGGACACGAGACGTGGGTACGTCTAGCCTACGTCACAGTATCGGTGGTAGAACGCTGTCCTAGGTCAAACATCTAACAATATAAAGGTACCTGTACAGTATATACTCTCCGAATGGAGGTGACATAACAATACAGTCTCAATCACATCTAAGGTAGAGCATGATAAAAGATAAATAAAATATAAAATCCATAAGAGAGATACAGCAGATAGAAGTCTAAGTGTCTAAGATACACAAACCCAGAAAATATCTCAAATCTCAAATACAGTAATCCATAAAATAAATACAACTCAAGACAACTGAAATAACTATCTATACAACCTCTACTGTGTCTCCTCTAGGCTAGCAGGCAACCTCCAAGCTATCTGTAAAATTTATCAACAGGTCCAGTTAGGACAGGAGCGAGCACAATACATCTCAACAGGTCATAGCAGGTTAGAAATATAAGCATGCAGTAGAGTAAGATACAGAAAACTGAAAGAAAGTACAGAATGTAAACAGAGAAAGAACTGTAATAGAAATATCTACTATAAATAGAGAACTATCAGTGGCTAGTGAGTCAGAGTATAATATAGACATGTGAATGGCATAAGAGATTCTAGGAACTATACTATGGAGTGATTCTGGAAACTACACTACTTGGATATTATTCACATGTCTACTTCTACTCCCCCGTACCCCAATCAATACACAAGGATCCAGCCAGGTTATGTTATGATCCATACAATGGCCCACAAGGGGTGATACATGGTAGGCCCATAAATAGGTGATTCTAGGAATACCCATAAATGGGTGATTCAAGGAAGACTCTACGATCATGAGAGTATATGTCACAAGTGATTCAATGAACCATGAAGCATAGTGATACATAATGTAAGTAAAACGCACAGAATATGTAGTATCCGATGCTCCCTGAGGGAATAACATCTCAAAAAAAGATCCATATAGTACTAATCCGTGTGACCAACGTGACAGCATCAAGTAAAGTAATCTAAAGCAGGAGAATAATTCTAACAGGATATGAAATGATCAGAGAATGTACTCGTCTGTGGTCCTGAGCTGATAAAGTGAACAGACTCTCAGAGTAATCACAGACCTATAGATGAGATGCCATGAGTCCAAACATGGTTTAATAATGAAAGAAAAGCTAATCTAGTCATGATATGCAAGTCTAAGTCAAAACTAGGTCAAACCAAGTCACACCAAGCTAAACTAGGTCATACTAGGTCATACTGAGCTAAACTGGGTCACACTAGGACAACCAAGGTCAAACAAGGTCACATAAAATCAATCCAAGTCAAACTAGGTCAATTTGGGTCAAGGGTTGACTTACAGTTGACTTTTGGTCAAAATGGTCAACCGAGGTCAAAACTAGTCTAAGGGCACTAATCCTAACCATTACCAACCAAGAGAACCTAATTCTAACCATACCTTAAACTCTAAACTCAAATATCCTATTTCTAGGTAAAACTCACATTACCCTTACCAAGGTAAATCCCGATACCTTACCCAACACAAAGGAAACCCCGCTAATACCCATTATACTAACCTAGGCTCCTTAGGGTAGCTAGATACTATCCTATCTAAGGTTTACCTACCAAGAAATATGGGTATCCTAGGTATCTAGCCTATGTTAGAATACATGTTGATTTACCATACCCCTTTACCTTACCAATATCATATACTATCCTCACATCACTCTAGCACTCACCCACACAACTCACTCACACACAACACTCATGATACCACACTTATATAGGCTTTCACCTAGGCTTACATATAGGCTAACACCTATAGGCACACACAAATACATATGTAGGCTCACACACACACACAAAAGTGAATGTAGGGACTGATTTGTGGGGCTTTGTAGGGGCTGAATTGGACATCAAATAGGCTGGTTATGGGGACAGCCATATGGACTATGTGGGGACTGGTTTTGAGACAAGAAAATAGTGGTTAAGGGTGTCTACATGGCTGTCATTGGGACAGTCATATAGAGTGTTTAAGAGGCCTGAAATGTGGTGAAACTGGACTGAAAATCTGGACAGCAAGGGACAGCATATAGGGTGCCATTAAGCTGTGTTTAGGGACTGGTTTAGAGTGGTTTAAGGACAGCTACTAGGGTGATGTTAAGGGGCAGCAATGGGACAGCATATAGGTGTTATGTGGACTGTCTTGGGGCTGATTAGTGGGTAAAATATGATGGTTTTGGTAGTGGTTTGATGGGCTGTTCTGGGCCGTTAACAGGGAGTTTGGGGACAGCATATGGGCGCATATAGGGGCTGACTTGTAGGGGTATATATTGGACTGAATGGGGGGCTGCTTTGGCATGGTTTTAGGGCAGCTAACATGGCTGTGTTAGGACAGCTAAATGACAGGTTTCATAGGTGCTAAAGTGGACTGAAATTTGGGACAAGTTTAGGCTAATGTGGATGGTGTATGGGACTAAAATAGGACAGGTTTGGGAGCTAGGATAGGACTGAAATTTGGTGGCTACAGGGGCTAGATTGAGGGACTGAATGGTGGGGTTTTTGGGGACTATTTTAGGACAGGTAATGGGGGTTTGTAGGGGGCTGTCATTAGGCTGCTAAGGGGTGTCCTGCTGCTGAACCAACTGCTGTTAGCAGTTGGTTCCCCCCTCAACCCCACTCTCATTCCCCTCTCATACAAACTCGCAAATACCCTCCCTACAACACATTCACATATAACTCCATGACTCTCACAATCTAACACTCTTTCTCCCTCCCTCTATACAAACACACATAAATATCAACTCCACCACTCAACCAAACTCTCCTCCTTGGCCGAAACTACCACCCACAACCAAACACAAATATCACACCATATTACATACCATATTATATATACATATACATATATATATATATATATAAGCTATACATATATATATATATATATACATATATATATATATTTATATATATATATATATATATATATATATATATATATAGATAATAATATATATACAACCATATATATATATATACATATATAGATTTAATAACATGATACAATATGATACTTAGGAAAACACATCCCTAAACACCTAGAAATCTGAGAATAAATATTAAAATAACATTAAATCAATATCTAATAAATCTACATGTGTCCAAATAGGGGTTTTTCCACTAGGACACGATCCTACACATTGGACACCTCTATAAGTGTCCAAATGGACACAAAATGGACACAAATGGAGACACAACCATGGGGATTATTCCTATGGGTTCAAAATAATCCTATATGCATGTTGGGCTGGATTAGAGGAGAGATTACACCTTCCGGAAGAGAGATTCAAAGGAAAAAGCCTTCCGACCCGACACCAACACGTAGAGATTCCAAAAGGACACGAACGAGCTCCGAATCCTCCCAAACTTGGCTAGCTCCTTCCTTTCATGGAGTAGAGAAGAAATGAAGAAGATTTGGTTTAAGGAGGGGTTGATTTGGTGGAGAAAATGATAGGGATTGCTCATTAAATTAATTTGGGGAAGAACAAGAGAGAGAATGAAGAAGAGATAATGATGAATGACCAAAGCCTATCCACTCTAAGTGGCCGGCCATGGAGGGCTATTTATCCTATTGTGGAATGCCCAAAATACCCCTACACTAATCTATTAGTTAAAACATTGGGTGGGTTTAAGTCGGGGGCTAGTTTAGTCATTCATAAAACACTAATCACACTAATCCTATCCAAATAAATTAGCCTAGTCACTAACTAAAATAATTAGCATGTGGGCCATGGCTAACTAGTATGTGGGGCCACTAGAGTCAAAACTACCCTGGGTCCCCGTTTCAAGTCGGATTAAGCTAAAATTCCCCGACTCAATTAACCCCAAAATAACATTATAAATAAATAAATAATTTCAAAAATATTCTAAAATAAAAAATGACAAAAATACCCCTATACTAGAAATGATAAATGAAATACCCTAATCACATGGCTAGGCTCTAGGTCACTTATCTCTAGGGTTACACTAGCAAAACACCAAATCACAAGTCATAATTTTAAATAGTTTAAAAATGATTATAAATCACCAAAAATCATAATATGAAATAAATATCAATAAATAATAATTATAATTATAAAATTTCAAAATTACCCTCATTTGGAAAATTGGGTGTTGCAATCCTACCCACCTTAGAAAAATTTCGTCCTCGAAATTAAAATATTCATACTCCTTCTAGGTCAAACCCCCACAATCAAAGTCTCAGAACTTAAACAAATCATACGATTTAAAAGGACGACATACATGGTCATGGCATACGATGGTAGTGAAAATCTCATCTAGGTATACAAGTCATGCTAAACCAAAACGGTCATAGGGTATCAAAACATACCAACAATCAGGGGTGTTAAACTGAAAAAGATACAGAAATGACATATCATCAAAACTGTAAGGCAGTCTACCATCCTATATGAAAACTGGTACTTATCAAAAATATAAAATAAAATAAGATAACTACCAATTATCTATAAAGGGGTACTATTCAAAGAAAAATCAAAATCAAAAGTTCAAGGGACAGTTGTCAATAGCATTGAAATCCAATCACAATATATCTTAAGAATATTTAGTCTTAATACGATCTAAGTTGATCAATTCTGAAAAATCAAGATTTGGGCAATATGGAGGACAAGGTCATCGAAGTCTGAGCACGAGCATACAAGGATGGAGATTCAGGTCATATTTAAATTTGATTCAATTGAGTACGAACCCAAGACATTAATGTGATCAGAAAGGATGATCAAGGTTGATTGGTCATAATTAAGGGAGCTAGGATTCAATGATATTGAAAACCTTTTAGGGAAAACAAGGAAAGATTTCATAAGAAGTCAAGTTAATCATCTCTCTCTAATACCATCAAGTTTATCATTTGCCAATCATATTTTTATCTCACAAGTCCCAACACAAAAAATTAACCTTTATATGACTATCATCAAAAATTTTATAACCTTCAGTCATCTAAACCTTTACCATGATCACCATAGACAAAATTCTAAACTTCTAAAACATTTCCCACGAAGCATACCCCTCTTATTTAGGTATCAACACTTATTTATTTAATCAAATTTTCAAATTCCTTCACCTTGTCCTAATTTAGATCTGAAACCTCTAAATCAAGTTTATAAAATCCTTGAACTTGTTTAATTCAAGTCTCGTATTTATTCAACCCTAATACCACTATGTCATACAAAATTTATTCTTATTTATAAATCAACCTTCAGATTTTCTTCAATGTTCACCTTCAAATATTATCCTTTTGAATTCTATAATTTTTTCTCAATCATCTAAAATAATTCCTATAACTTAAAATCCTTGTGTTCTTCCTGTCTCTAGTCACCCTCTTACAATATCTAGTTCAATTTCGCATAATCATTGAATACAATTGAATTCTCCTTTCCGTTTCTAAATTTCTACATAGCCTTAGAGTAAAAGTGCCCAAGAATCAATAACCGAGATTTTCTAAGTTCTCAAAACTAGGTTGACCTCTGATATCCTCATTAGTTTTTTTTTTGAAATACATCCATGAATTACTCATAACCAAAATTTTCTGCGATTGTTTCTAAATTGATAACATTTATCTCTCGATTCCATTCTAAACCTTTACCACATCTCCATCTCGAATTTTTCATATTTGACATCCAACATTCTGATTCCTACAAAATTATCATATGATAACCAATTACATCATTTTCGAACTAGATAATTTACGTTATTTCCTCAACATGTCTCAGGCAAATGATATAAAGATTCAAGGGTTTCAAGGTATAGCTGACAGAATTAGATACGAGACAGAGAATTGATGTAATCAGGACAGTTATATAAGACAAAGAATGATGGTAATAAAATATTGACAAGAAGAGAATGATAATAGAATATGTTCTGCTTTTCTGTTTAAAAGAGAAAACCATTTTGAAACCAGAACTATAATATCAAATCCAAAATAAGGTCTTAGCAAAAATCATCGATTCATTGTATTATGAAGAAATTCATAGCAAGAAGTTACACAAGGTTTATAATAACAGCTAAAGCTACTCCTTAGTTAAATAATGAGAAGCAAAACAAAATAAAACAACCAATAATTCTTTTTTTTAGAAGGACTGAAACTAAAGTAGAGAAAACATGTTCAAAAATATTTAAGGTACAATCTGATAATCATATGCGTCTATCCAAAATCATGGTGCTCCAAATCCTCGTCATACTAGTAAGTAAGGCTACGATAATCACAGAGTCCTTGACTAAGGCACATACCTCTAGGTTCATGGTATTTAAAATTTCCGTATTGCCGCATGCGACGACAAAAATCTTAAATTCCTACACCCGAGAAATACGTCCAAAATCTGACTATATGTCCTCACTATACCAGCTAACACGACTATCGAAGATTCTAGATCCCACAACTGAGGTGACCTAGCCCATATGATTTTTTTTGAAGAAAAACAAACATAACAAAAGAGCAACAGGACAAAATTAATCAGTCAACAAGGAACAGATGGAATGGGATTTCAAGGTAGTTATAAAAGATAATTGCGGGAATGGAATCGAGAAGAACGGAACTTGCAGTAAGATCTCCAATGGTCTGTGCATCATCGACTGTCCTGACGATAGCTCACCTCTGCTGGTTTCCCCTGGTCTGCTGTTGATGCTGCATCAACCGCAGCTGCTGAGAGAAATCGGGAATGACAGGAAAAAGTCTTTGTACAGACAGAGGTGCACCTCCAATATAGCAGAAACGCCAACCTGAGTCGGCACAACAGGAGCTACGGTCTCGAGGCCCTGATGAACAAGACGAGAGGTAGCCAGCCTCTCAATAGTATCTCCCGAACCGAAGCGATGAGATCGTGTCTCCATAACCATCATGAAGACAGATCAAAACAAGAAGTAATTTCTGAGAATGAGGCAAAAATTCAAAGGGGGACAGTTTATATTCAAGGAAAGACAATAAACACCAAATTTAGATAAAATAAATCTGATTAAGAGTTTTTTCTGGTGTGATTGAGTACCCTTAAAAATATCCTAATCCTACTGTAGGCTGTAGTGATACTCTAGTTCGAATACCACTACATAAACTCGACCTGCATGGGCCACCACTAAAAATGTGTCACGACCCGCACCCTAGAGTAAGGGCACGAGACGTGGGTACGTCCAGCCTACGCCGCAGTGTCGACGGTAGAACGCTGTCTTAGGTCAAACATCTAACAATATAAAGGTACCTGTACAGTATATACTCTCCGAATGGAGGTGACATAGCAATACAGTCTCAATCACATCTAAGGTAGAGCATGATAAAAGATAGATAAAACATGAAATCCACAAGAAAGATACAGCAGATAGAAGTCTAAGTGCCTAAGATACACAAATCCAGAAAATATCTCAAATCTCAAATACAGTAATCCATAAAATAAATACAACTCAAGACAACTGAAATAACTATCTATACAACCTCTACTGTGTCTCCTCTAGGCTAGCAGGTAACCTCCAAGCTATCTGTAAAATTTATCAACAGGTCCAGTTAGGACAGGAGCAAGCACAATACATCTCAACAGGTCATAGCAGGTTAGAAATATAAGCATACAGTAGATACAGAAAACTGAAAGAAAGTACAGAATGTAAATAGAGAAAGAGCTGTAATAGAAATATCTACTATAAATAGAGAACTATCAGTGGCTAGTGAGTCAGAGTACAATATAGACATGTGAATGTCATAGGAGATTCTGGGAACTATACTATAGAGTGATTCTGGGAACTACACTACTTGGATATTATTCACATGTCTACTTCTACTCCCCCGTACCCCAATCAATACACAAGGATCCAGCCAGGTTATGTTATGATCCATGCAATGGCCCACAAAGGGTGATACATGGTAGGCCCATAAATGGGTGATTCTGGGAATGCCCATAAATGGGTGATTCAAGGAAGACTCTGTGATCATGAGAGTACATGTCACAAGTGATTCAATGAACCATGAAGCATAGTGATACACAATGTAAGTAAAACGTACAGAACATGTAGTATCCGATGCTCCCTGAAGGGATAACATCTCAAGAAAGGATCCATATAGTACTAATCCGTGTGACCAACGTGACAGCAACAAGTAAAGTAATCTAAAGCAGAAGAATAATTCTAACAGGATATGAAATGATCAGAGAATGTACTCGCCTGTGGTCCTGAGCTGATAAAGTGAACAGACGCTCAGAGTAATCATAGACCTATAGATGAGATGCTATGAGTCCAAATAGGGTTTAATAATGAAAGAAAAGCTAATCTAGTCATAATATTCAAGTCTAAGTCAAAACTAGGTCAAACCAAGTCACACCAAGCTAAACTAGGTCATACTAGGTCATATTGAGCCAAACTGGGTCACACTAGGACAACCAAGGTCAAACAAGGTCACAGGAAATCAATCCAAGTCAAACTAGGTCAATTTGGGTCAAGGGTTGACTTACAGTTGACTTTTGGTCAAAATTGTCAACCGAGGTCAAAACTAGTCTAAGGGCACTAATCCTAACCATTACCAACCAAGAGAACCTAATTCTAACCATACCTTAAACTCTAAACTCAAATATCCTATTTCTAGGTAAAACTCACATTACCCCTTACCAATGTAAATACTGATACCTTACCCAACACAAAGAAAACCCCGCTAATACCCATTATACTAGCCTAGGCTCCTTAGGGTAGCTAGATACTATCCTATCTAAGGTTTATCTACCAAGAAATATAGGTATCCTAGGTATCTAGCCTATGTTAGAATACATGTTGGTTTACCATACCCCTTTACCTTACCAATATCATATACTATCCTCACATCACTCTAGCACTCACCCACACAACTCACACACACACAACACTCATGATACCACACTCATATAGGTTTTCACCTAGGCTTACATATAGGCTAACACCTATAGGCACACACAAATACATATGTAGGCTCACACACACACACACAAAAGTGAATGTAGGGACTGATTTGTGGGGCTTTGTAGGGGCTAAATTGGACATCAAATAGGCTGGTTATGGGGACAGCCATATGGACTATGTGGGGAATGATTTAGGGACTGGTTTTGAGACAGGAAAATAGTGGTTAAGGGTGCCTACATGGCTGTCATTGGGAAAGTCATATAGAGTGTTTAGGGGGCCTGAAATGTGGTAAAACTGGACTGAAAATCTGGACAGCAAGGGACAGCATATAGGGTGCCATTAAGCTGTGTTTAGGGACTGGTTTAGAGTGGTTTAAGGACATCTACTAGGGTGATGTTAAGGGGCAACAATGGGACAGCATATAGGTGTTATGTGGACTATCTTGGGGCTGATTAGTGGATGAAATAGGATGGTTTTGGTGGTGGTTTGATGGGTTATTCTGGGTCGTTAACAGGGAGTTTGGGGACAGCATATGGGAGCATATAGGGGCTGATTTGTAGGGGTGTATATTGGACTGAATGGGGGGCTGCTTTAGCATGGTTTTGGGACAGCTAACATGGCTGTGTTAGGACAGCTAAATGACAGGTTTCTTAGGTGCTAAAGTGGACTGAAATTTGGGACAAGTTTAGGCTAATGTGGATGGTGTATGGGACTAAAATAGGACAAGTTTGGGAGCTAGGATAGGACTGAAATTTGGTTGCTACAGGGTTTTTGGGGACTATTTTAGGACAGGTAATGGGGGTTTGTAGGGGGGCTGTCATTAGGCTGTTAAGGGGTGTCCTGCTGCTGAACCTACTGCTGTTAGCAGTTGGTTCCCTCCTCAACTCCACTCTCATTCCCCTCTCACACAAACTCGCAAATACCTTCCCTACAACACATTCACATATAACTCCATGACTCTCACAATCTAACACTCTTTCCCCCTTCCTCTATACAAATACACATACATATCAACTCCACCACTCCACCACTCAACCAAACTCTCCTCTTTGGCCGAAACTACCACCCACAACCAAACACAAATATCACACCATATTATATACCATAGTATATATACATATATATATAAGCCATAATATATATATATACATATATATAGAGAGAGAATAATATATATACAACCATATATATATACATATATAGATTTAATAACGTGATACAATATGATACTTAGGAAAACACATCCCAAAACACCTAGAAATCTGAGAATAAATATTAAAACAACATTAAATCAATATCTAATAAATCTACATGTGTCCAAATAGGGGTTTTTCTGCTAGGACACGATCCTACACATTGGACACCTCTACAAGTGTCCAAATGGACACAAAATGGACACAAATGGAGACACAACCATGGGGGTTATTCTTATGGGTTCAAAATAATCCTATATATATGTTGGGGTGAATTAGAGGAGAGATTATACCTTCCAGATGAGAGATTCAAAGGAAAAAGCCTTCCGACCCGACACCGACACGTAGAGATTCCAAAAGGACACGAACTAGCTCCGAATCCTTCCAAACTTGGCTAGCTCCTTCCTTTCATGGAGTAGAAAAGAAATAAAGAAGATTTGGTGGAAGGAGGGGTTGATTTGGTGGAGAAAATGATAGGGATTGCTCTCTAAATTAATTTGGGAAAGAACAAGAGAGAGAATGAAGAAGAGATAATGATGAATGACCAAAGCCTATCCACTCTAAGTGGCCGGCCATGGAAGGCTATTTGTCCTATTATGGAATACCCAAAATACCCCTACACTAATCTATTAGTTAAAACATTGGGTGGGTTTAAGTCGGGGGCTAGTTTAGTCATTCCTAAAACACTAATCACACTAATCCTATCCAAATAAATTAGCCTAGTCACTAACTAAAATAATTAGCATGTGGGCCATGGCTAACTAGTGTGTGGGCCCACTAGGGTCAAAACTACCCCGGGTCCCTATTTCAAGTCGGATTGAGCTGAAATTCGAACCCGACTCAATTAACCCCAAAATAACATTATAAATAAATAAATAATTTCAAAAATATTCTAAAATAAAAAATGACAAAAATACCCCTATACTAGAAATGATAAATGAAATACCCTAATCACATGGCCAGGCTCTAGGTCACTTATCTCTAGGGTTACACTAGCAAAACACCAAATCACAAGTCATGATTTTAAATAGTTTAAAAATGATTAAAAATCACCAAAAATCATGATATGAAATAAATATCAATAAATAATAATTATAATTAAAAAATTTCAAAGTTACCCTCATCTGGAAAATTGGGTGTTACATTTTCCATCTTGTTGTGTGATTCCATTAGTACCTGTCAGGATGTATTGTGTTGTGATAGATAGTATAGTGACCCTGTTCGAGACTATAAAATCATGACCATTAGGACCATGTTTGTGAGCCTTTAGATAGAATTTTCTAGACCTTGATTGTTGGAGGTTTGACCTAGAAGGAGTATTGTCACGCCCCGATTCGCATATTCATTTATTCACATATATTATCTCTTGGAATCGATCGTCCTCGCTTGGGCGTGATGCCGTATAAGTCTGGTATTGTACTTGTATAAGGCAAAGATGGTACATAATTTATTATCTTCAAATAGTAACACATCGCAGTGGCAGAAGTAGATAAATTGAAGTTAATGAGGACAATCTCTCTCATTGAATATAAATACATCAACTCTTTATAGCAGCGGAGATAAAAGGATAACTTGAAGTCACATAGAGATATACAGAACTTTTTTCTCTTTATTGATAATTGAAAAAAAGTACAAGACTTGTATTGAGGTACAATGCTTACAACACATCTCACTTTATATTGAAAGCCAACTGAACAATGCTATATAGCTTACATTTGATACTTGGATACATTGGATTACAACTCGATATATCGACTTGGCTTACAACTCACTAGTGTCACTGATTTCAATGTTCCATACATTATGTCCTTTATAAATAGAAGACATCATCTTGTACAAGGAGAGCTTCTGTATGCCCAACAAATCTTTGATGCCGCAGGACCAATCAAGCCAATCTTCGTGTGTAGAACATCCCAAACACGAGCACCTGCCCACAAAACATGGGTCAGCACATCATCTATGTACTGGCGAGCAGAATCCAACCCACTCACCTAAACCAATATTTAAGTAACCATTTAAGCAACATTTATTAGAATGATCTTTTTATTTGGGGCCTAGCATCAGTTTACAGTTCTTGAGCAGAAACATTGAAGTAAACATGTCATAGCATGGTATAGCATTTCTTTGTGTAAGGCATCATCTAAGCAACATTGAGTTAACACGTTGAATCATATTATGGAAATACTTTTTGAAGGGACATCGTTTAGCATACTTAGTGTTATCATTCAACAGGTTATGGCAATGATCTAAAAGGCAATGCATTAGAAATTCATATTTAATATGTTGAGCATGTTATAGAGTCTCTCATTTTAAGGGCAATAACACAGCATCATTTCATTTAGCATGTTAAGCAGGCAAGTTGAACCAATATATAAAATATCACAATTATGTGATTCCTTACCGATAGCCAACTTCTCATACCTGTATCAAATATAGGTTATCAGGTATACTTACTCTGCCTGCACAAAATATTCATTAGCATGCATCCTGACTACATAGTCACTGGTGTTGTTAAACCATATGGACTCTTTTTATTTTATTTCATTTCAAGATAATGCGGTCAGCATAGTAGGTGGCAAGCCTCTATGCCATCCCTCCTTATCCGTGCTCCTACAGCACTCATCATTATTTCCTCCTAGGTCGAATCGGTCCCCAGGGCCCTAGGAACCGTTCGAGGAAATTAAAACTCAAACCTTGTATACAAGTTGTCTATGACCATGCGAATGCGTGTCCGACTCGATTGTAAACATAATCGCATGGTAAAATATATTAAAGAAAGTAAAGGCAATAGTGCATCATTAGTCGTATTCAATGACGTATTCATCTCATCATTACCATTATTTCATTTGGTGATCTCAAGAATCCCATACTTTATCATTATTCATTCACTTCTTCATTGCAATATTTCTCATATCGTTCCTTTCGACAAGGAACAGAATAGAACATTCATCCATTCTTTCATTGCTTATAAGGGACATGCAGTATTTTATATTCTTCCAACAGTTATGCAGAGAGTACATGATTCTAGTGTTTTATTTAGTTAATTGGTTCGATAGCATAGCCAGTTTATTTCTTATTCTATCATTCGTAAGGCATCTCATTATTCAAGTGTCTACTTGTTTCGACAGTATTAAGCATAAGGGACAATGTTATCAATTCATTCTCAGGCCTCAAATCACATTAGCAGTTCAATGTGTTGTACATTTCAATAATTTTTAACATAAGCATCTCTATTATTCAGCAACTAAAACATGGGACATTTAGGGAAATTTATAACATTTCAATACTTCATTTATTAAGCATGAAGGAGTAAGAAGGAGGAAGGACAGTTCCACTCACTTGCAATAAAGGGTCTTAATGTTCCGATCACACACAATTCTACTAAGCGTAGCTCCACCAGCGAGCCACGTTCCAATACTCATTCCGTCTATCCAGCTAAGAAAGATTGCATCAGTCTCAATTCTCCTGATTTCCAACATAAGTTATGGTCCAACATCCTGATAGCATCCAACTAGCCAACCAAAAGCCTCGTACGGAGCTGGATATTACATAATATACCACTCAGAAAAAGTTTTGTACTCGAAACTTAAAGGAACAACTCATCCTACTAATTCATTTAGTCACAACAAGTTACTCATTCAGCTTCAATTCAATATTCATTTCAGCACCCTTGGTTATCTCAAAATAGCTATCCAAATATACTATTTTAATCCATCCACGATTCGATCTGTCTTTCCCTTTTCGATTACTTGTAACTTCTCATTGATTCACAAATATTTTCCTTGTATTTCTATCTTGGTCGCAACATATCACTTCGTTTGGATCCATACACATATTTTAGGCGTCCCCAAAATATATACATTTCAGCCAAAGTCCGCGCTAGTGCGATAAATTCTTCCCATAATGTTATCTCAGTCGCAACCTATCACTTCTGCTGGATCCATACACATATTTTAGGCGTCCCTAAAACATATGTACTTCAGCCAACTTCTATGTTAGTACGATTCTATCAGCCACGATATAACTCTCTTTTCCAAATCTGACTTAGCATCCTTTCAATTGACTTATCACTTTATTTACTAGCCACAATCACTATCTTTCAGGCCACAACACTTAATATCAGGGACAACTCGGTTAAGCTCTCTATCCATGCATAATATTTCTAACATTCGGTCAAGGGTCTAACTTAGAGCCAATCATATCAAGAGTTCACAACATGCAGTCATATTCCTTTCTAATCCAACAATATTTCTCGCCGAGACAATTTATCTTTTCTAAAAGATACAATCCGATGTCACCCACTATCGATTACTCGAGTCAGGGTATAATTCTATGCAACAGTCAAGGTTAACTTAGCTACCCGACTATAGGTACTATCAAGTCTTACCTTACGATTGCAATTCCTACTTATGACCGACATATAACTTACAAAGTTCAACCATCTCCAAGGCACAAGTTGAAGCATACATTCCCTTAGGTCAATACTCATTAACACCATCTCTCGTTCAATACCACAAGGTCATTCTATGGGTCTCCAATGGTCACCTATTATTCAGTCAATCTCTAAGGTTAGCTATACTGGCAGCTAATATTAATCATTCAGGTGACTTCCCTAGAGTGAACGGCTACTAGCGTTATACTAGTTCCTTATTCTTAGGGCCAACAAGCAACTGACAGTTCTAAGGAACTCTACCCAAACCTATGGGTATCCACTTAGTCTGAATACTATTTGCCATTGTTGGCTATGCCAACAATTGGTAAGTCATTAACTGGTTGCTAGGGTCAAGTCTATCTATCCAGGGTCTTCCTCAAGGAAATAATTCCCACAGAGGCTCATTCTTCGACTTACCCAACGATCGAGTAAGATTGATCTATCAACATTACAGTCAATCCCAACCCGACATACGATTTTCATCGCTCTAATAATCCATCAAGTAAATTCCCAACAATACAATTTCTATTCCAATTCTTTTTTACTCACACGAACCCATAAACCAAAGCTAACTATTCAAGGGTCATCGATTCCGATAGTCTCAACAGGACTATGGAACCATACTATTCGGTCCATATGACAGAGTCACACCACTAAGTCATAAGCCAACAATCTATATCCCAACCAACAATCACCTATATTGACATTATCCAACACGTTTGTAATTTCTCGTTCCCATTCATTTTTCAATCATCAAACTATCTTATGGGCATTCTTAAATCTCCTGCGGCAAGGGCCGAGTGGTTTGTCCTATTCAATCCGACAATTTATGTATCAATTAACCATCCTCTAGGCAACAACAGTATTCAGAGTCACCACTTATTATTTTTCTAGTGCAATTCAATTCCTCAGCATACATGCACATATACAACGACTATCCTTTGGTGATCAAGATGGATTAACATCTATTACACCTTAGGGTCAAGGCACAAATCTCTAATATTCCTTTGGTTCACCGATAATATTTTAAAACTTTCAGCTTAGCAACCAACTTTGTCATTAGCCACAAATAATTTGCATCCAACCAATCGAAATCAACATTCAGATGTTCTAAGCCACAACATTCTCTAGCCAAATCCATTTACCCATAGCATACTAACTGTCTTTACTAGTCTGAGTCATCACTTGACTAAACAATTTCTAACCAAGCCACCGGTTACAATTTTTAGAAATCTCGCTACCCAACATAACATTACCGTCAAGGGACACTGAGTCATCAAGCAACAATATATGACTCCCAGCTAACTCTTGGCACTACCTAGTACCCACAGATAGTCTCATTGCTATCTTATGGAAAGGGTCAACATACATCTCATTCTGAGGTGGTAGAGGCAGTATACCACTCAGAAATGAAGCCATCCTTAAACAATACCAACTCAAATCTATTCTGGACATTCATGATCTATAATGATCACAACACTTAGCCGACATCTCGGAGTCTTAATATCTCAAGCCAACATTCTTAGGTCCTCAAAAGCACTTGCCAATACACATGAGTCAACTCATCAGTTTCGTTGAACTCATCCATCAATTACCCCATTCATAATTCATTTTTAATATCACATGAAATTCTTCACTTGTTACGACATACGTAGCCACTTTTCTTTATTCCTATATTTTAAACAGCATTCACAACATAGCATACTATGGCATCAAGTCATTGTTGGGTTATTTGTGTCCAAACCAACAATAATTATTCATTCAGGGGCATTACAATGTATTTAGACTTATTGTATAGAACATCCAATGAGCAGCCAAGAGGGTCAACGAACTTTCAGACACAAGCAACATATGATGATTACCGAACAACAACAGCATAAACGTGGAAGCAATCTTTAATTTAATCGCGGAAGCAACGTTGAGTGATCGCGGAAGCAACTTTGGTTAATCATCGATGCAACTTTGATTTGAAACGAATCAAAGAAGAGACAAAGGACGTAAAGCTGTGCTCTGATACCAATTTGTCACGTCCCTATTCGCAGAGTCATTTATTCATATATATTATCTCTTGGAATTGATCGTCCTCACTTGGGCGTGATGCCGTACAAGTCCGGTATTGTACTTGTATAAGGCAAAGATGGTACATAATTAATTATCTTCAAATAGGAACACATCGCAGCGGCAGAAGCAGATAAATTAAAGTTAATGAGGACAATCTCTCTCATTGAATATAAATACATCAACTCTTTATAGCAGCGGACATAAAAGGATAACTTGAAGTCACGCAGAGATATACAGAAATTTATTCTCTTTATTGATAATTGAAGAAAAGTACAAGACTTGTATTGAGGTATAAGCTTACAACACATCTCACTTTACATTGAAAGTCAACTAAACAATGCTATACAACTTACATTTGATACTTGGATACATTGGATTACAACTCGATATATCGACTTGGCTTACAACTCACTAGTATCACTGATTTCAATGTTCCATACATTATGCCCTTTATAAACAGAAGACATCAACTTGTACAAGAAGAGTTTCTGCATGCCCAACAAATCTTCGATGCCGCGGGACCAATCAAGCCAATCTTCGTGTGTAGAACATTCCAAACACGAGCACCTGTCCATAAAACGTGGGTCAACACATTATCTATATACTGGCGAGCAGAATCCAACTCACTCGCCTAAACCAACATTTAAGTAATCATTTAAGCAACATTTATTAGAATGATCTTTCTATTTGGAGCCTAACATCAGTTTACAGTTCTTGAGCAGAAATATTGAAGTAAATATGTCATAGCATGGTATAGCATTTCTTTGTGTAAGGCATCATCTAAGCAACATTGAGTTAACACGTTGCATCATATTATGAAAATACTTTCTGAAGGGACATCGTTTAGCATACTTGGTGTTATCATTCAACAGGTTATGGCAATGATCTAAAAGGCAATGCATTAGAAATTCATATTTAACATGTTGAGCATGTTACAGAGTCTCTCATTTTAAAGGCACAACACAGCATCATTTCATTTAGCATGTTAAGCAGGCAAGTTGAACCAACATATACAATATCACAATTATGTGATTCCTTATCGATAGCCAACTTCTCATACCTACATCAAATACAGGTTATCAGGTATACTTACTCTGCCTGCATAAAATATTTATTAGCATGCATCCTGACTACATGGTCACTGGTGTTGTTAAACCATATGGACTCTTTTCATTTCATTTTATTTTAAGATAATGCGGTCAGCATAGTAGGTGGCGAGCCTCTATGCCACCCTGTCTTATCCGTGCTCCCACAGCACTCATCATTATTTTCTCCTAGACCGAATCGGTCCCCAGGTCCCTAGGAACCGTTCAAGGAAATTAAAACTCAAACCTTGTATACAAGTTGTCCATGACTATGCGAATGCGTGTCCGACTCGATTGTGAACATATTTGTAGAACTTCATTAGTTATTACTCTTTCATAGTATAATGGTTTGATAGTTTGTATTAGAACTTATTCTTAGGTATGGTAGCCTAGTTGACATTAGACTAGAGCTGTCAAGTGGGCCGGGCCGGGCCGGCCCGGCACAAATTTGAGTGGGCCGGGCCGGGCTCGGGCCGGGCCTCTTGAGCCCATAAACTGTAGCGGGCTGGGCCGGGCTGGGCTATGGATGAAAATATTAAGCCCAGCCCGGCACATGACCCACGGCACGGTGGGCTTTGGGTCGGGCTGGGCCGGGCCAGACTGGGTTGGGCCGGATGCGACCCAATATAAGGGATTAGTCGATCGCACTGAAGGCCATCATTTTGATTCAATTCAGTCAGTATATACATATATCATTCATGGATGCATGTATGTATGTTGTTGTTGCAGCAACTTGCAACTAATATATATTGAAATGAATTGAATTGAATTCAGTTCAAATATTCATTTCATTTCAATTCAGTTTACTACTTCACTGTATAATCATAATAATAACAGAGGCCACCACCACTTGCACTTGTTGCTTTATTTAGGCATTGGTATAAGTCATATTTGGAGGGAGTGTTTGTTGTGTACAAGTTTTTCTTTTCTTTTCTTTTCCTTGTTTAAGTGACAACACTGCTGTTAGCTGCTAGGATTTGGGACAAATCAAAGAAATTGTATAGGGATGTTGCAACCGGGTCAAGCTTTGGGCCGGGCTTCGGGCCGGGCCTCGTGCCGGGCCGTGCTGGGTCAGGCTTGGGCTACGGACCAGGCCTAAATTGTGGGTCAATATATGTGGCCCGCCACAACCCAATATACGGGGCCGGGCCCACAATTAATCGGGCCAGGCTCGTGCTGGACTGGGCCGACCCGGCCCAATTGACAGGTCTACATTAGACTAGTAACCCTTTATAGTTAAATCTCTGTTGATTTTGACTATCAGTTTCATATAGGATGTTAGTCTGCTCAGGAGATAGTGACCCCTCCGGCTCACCCGAAGGATAGTAGGATATATTGATGGTTAGAACAGTGATATTTTATAGGTATACTTTAGAAACAACAAGGATATTCGAGGTCAGTTTGTTTTGTGGACTTGAATAATTTTAGGTTATTGATTTTCGAGATATTTCTCTTAAGATTGTGATGCTAAATTTAGGAATTTAGAAATGGAGAAGAGAATGTAACTATGAAACGATGATGATACCAAAATTGAATAAGATGTTGGTAAGAGGAAAGAGTGAACACAAGGATTTTGGGTTATGGGGAAATTTAAAAATTTTGTGGAGTTTTTAAATTTTAAGAAGAATAATATTTGAAGGTGTACGTGAAGGAAATGAAATACGAAGGTCGATTTTATAATAAAGAATAAGTTCTTGTATGACATAGTAGTATTAGCTTCGAATAAATTCGAGGACAGTGATTTGAACAAGTTCGAGGATTTCATAGACTTTGATCTAGGGATTTTGGATCCAAGTTAGGACAAGGTATAGAAATTTAAATTTTTGGGATGATTAAGTGGATAAGGGAGAGTAAGATCAGAAAGAAGGAATATGAGTTTTAACAAGAGCATGATTCATGAGAAATACCTTGGGAATTTAGGCCCTGCTTCTAGGAGGGAGTTTTAGTCACCAAACCTAATTTGAGGTGAGTTTTCGACCTAGACTTTAGCATGCCTTTTATGATATTTTGTTACACCCCTTGCTTGTATGTTTTGATACCTTGTGATTGCCTTGTGCTGTAGTATGGCTAGTATAGCTAGATGAGACCTCAGACTGATATTGTCTGCCATGACCCTTATGTTATTCTTTCAAATTGCATGATTTAGATGTGCTTCTAAGACCATGATTGTTGGGGACGAGACTCTAGAAGAAGTACGACCATCTTAATTTTGAGGACAAAATTTTCTAAGGAGGGTAGACTTGTAACACCCACTTTTCTAAAATGAGGGTAATTTTGAACTTTTGTAAAAGTTTATTATTTAATAATAGGATTTATGATTTATGAGGATTTTTAATTAATTTAATACTATTTTAAATTGGTGAATTATAATTTTAATGTGTTAGCAAGTGAACCATAGAACTGTTGAGCCTAGAGACTAACCATGACCATGGGGACCTGACCATGTGATTAGAATGACTATTTAAAACTTTTTAGGCTAAGGGTATTTTGGTCATTTTGTGACTTTTAAATTATTTAGGATTTTGATTAATTGATGAATTATAGATTATTTTAATAATATTTAAATTGATGTATTATAATTTTGGTCAATTTTTATATTTTAATATTTTGGGAATTTTTATATTTTAATATTGATTTTACGGGATTTGTTTAGTCGGGTTTGAGTTTTGTTTCGTTTCGACTTGTGTTAGTGACCCGGGTAGCTTAAACTCTAGAAGGAACCCCAAGATTAGTTAGACATGGCCCACAAATCCCACTAATTAAGTTCGTAAGTTTAGACTAATCCCACTTGTTAGATTGGTTAAGTTAGAGGTTTAAATTTAACCCTTTTGATCCCAAACTTGAACCTAACTTAAAATTAACCAAGAGAACTAGTTGAGGCCTTATTGGGCTTTCCCCCAAGGCCCAAATAGGGTTTAATGGCAGCCACTATAGGTAGGTTAGCCTCTCTTCCTTTTATTTCGTTCCATCTTGCCTATTTTCTTTCACAAAGTGTTCTTCCCCAAATTAGAGAGCTTTTCTCTTTGATTTGATCTCCAAATCCTTACATCCCTCCACCAAAACTTACATCCAACCTTCTCATACTACCAAGGGAGGGTGCTAGCAAAGATTTGGAGCAAAGTGCAAGAAGGAGTGTCCTTTTTTGAAGATCTTCGTGTCGGAGCCATGTCCTTGGAAGTATTATTGGGATTCCACTCCCAATAGGTAAAACTAACCCTCTAAATTGATTTTCTATGCATATTAGTTAGTTTTGAACCCATAGGGTCCACCCCCATGCATGTGCCCCATTTAGATTCAAATTTGAGGCCATTTGGAGCTCTCTTGAGGATTTTAGATATGTGTCTTGTGTCCTACTTGATAGATCCCAAATTAGGACACCCCATATGTATGTATGTATTCTAATAGTTTAAATAAATATTTAAATTCAGTTTTAGAATGGTTAGAGAGTGGATTGATCTTAGTTAGGATGGTTAGAATGAGTTTCATTTGGATACCTATGTTGGTATCCAAGTATCGTGGCCTACATGTGTTTCTTTTGTCCAAAACAACTCAAATTCGTCATAATATTCATCCACGTTTTTATTAACCAAAGCAACTTAGAAATGTCATAACTTTTAGCTTAGAACTTCGATTAATCTCCGGTTTTTTTTAAAGAACCGTATCGAAGTTAGCTTTCCAAATAAATATTTTAATAAGCCAAAATCGTTCTAGAACTTTCTGTAAAATTATTCGAGTGTCAGCTGTCCGAAAGACAAACGCGTTTCGGTGTTTTCGCGATTCCTGGAGCTTCCAGACACGAAAATATGATCCGTTGAAGTTTTGAAAAGCTAACACGAAGGGCTACAACATACTTTAATCCTAGAATTTAGTGAAGGCCCAATTGGTAAAGTATTGGTTTTAAGTAGAAGAGTGACTATATGACATAGGCATTTTGTGTAACCTATGAGCCTATGTAGTATGGATATTAAATGAATATAGAGTATGTAATACATGATATATCAAATGAACAAAATGATATATATATGATATGTATCTTCTTTACATTAATGTATATATATGGTTGAATGCAAGCATATACGAATGCTATCAATGTAATGTATGTAAGCAATGCATGAATGAAAGAATGATATACAATGTATGCATGAAAGTATATAATGAATGCTAGATATGAATGCAAGGTATACATGTAGTGATAGATATGAATGCATAATGTATACCTAATGTAATACAATATATAATGATAGCATGTATGATAATATAGAATTTATGATGCAAGCATGTATATGTCCACTATTTTTTCTTTTCCTTACATTTTCCCCTTCCCTTTCTATTTCAGTTTCCCCTCCCCCCTTTTTTTTCCCTCTTCTATTTTTCCCTCTTCTATTTTCCCCCCTTTTTTTCCCTCACTTACTCTTTTACCTCTCCTTATATATATATATATATATATATATATATATATATATATATATATATATATATATATATATATATATATATATATGAGAATAAGGAAGGTGAGGGGCCACCCTACCGTAGGGTGGCACCATGTCACCCCCCCATGCTATCATCATACATCATGCACATGGGTGCATGATGATAGAATGGGGAGGTGACATGTAGCCACCCTCCATAGGGTGGCATCTCACCTCCCTCATCATATATATATATATATATATATATATATATATATATATATATATATATATATATATATATATAGCTTTTCTCTATATATCTATGTATATGAATATGTGAATGTGAATAATATATATACATTACATGACTAAGTTTGTGTGCCTTGTTAGCTTATGGTTTAGTTTTGTGCTTGGTTTAGCAAGTGACTTAGGCTATGAGTTAGTAGCTATATTGGATACTTGATTTGCATAGACTTAGTTTATTTGGACCTAGAATTGACTAACCTAGACTAGTTGACCATCGTTGACCAAATCCTAGCTAGTTTGACCACAGTTGACTAGAGTTGACCTAGTTTGACTTTATAGTTGACCAAAGTTGACCAAGAGTTGACTTTGACCTAGATTGACTTAGACTCATGTAGATTGTATTATAATTTCAATTACCATATAAATTGAACTCTTTATAACCTGTGTTGCTCTAACTAGAACTCTGTGACTCCAGTTGGCCATCTTTTTATATCAGCTGTTCAGGATATCAGGCGAGTACATTCTCTGATTATTTCATAACTTGCTTAGGATTATATTCTTGCTCTAGATTACTTTACTTGAAGCTGTCACGTTGGTAACATGGATTGGTACTATATGGATCCCTTCATGAGATGTTATTCCTCTTGGGAGCATCGGATACTCATGTCTTGTGTGTTTTACTTACATCATGTATCTCATACTTCTACTATCATGAATCTATCATGAATCTACTTGTGACTCATGTACTCTCATGAATCACAGAGCCTTCACGAATCTATTCATGAATCACTCATTATGAGTCAGTAGCGTAGTCATGAATCTTAACGTAACTTAAATGGATCCTTATGTATTGATTGGGGAAAAGGGGGAGTAGAACTAAACATGTGAATGATTCCAAAGTAGTGTTGTCATGAATCAACTCTTTAGTATAGCCATGAATCACCTCCAGCTGTTCACATATTTATCTTGTACTCTGAATCACTAGTCACTGATAGTTCTCTATTATAGTAGCTATTTACTTACAGTTCTCTCTTTTATACCATGTTGTTCTTTTATTTTCATGTATCTTACTCTCTAGCTTGTTTATATTTCCTAACCTGTTATGATTTGCGTGAGATGTATTGGGCTCGCTCCTGTCCTGACTGGACTTGTTGAAAATATTACAGGTAACCTAGAGATTCACAGCTAGCCTAGAGGACCTGTAGAGCTTGGAGTAGATTACTAGTTTATGGCTCAGTTTCTCTTTTAGAACTTGTATTGTAATAATAGAAGCCTTCCTTCTGCGGTCCGAATTAACTTGGATGTAGAGTTGTCATAGGAGCCTTCCTTCTGCGGCCTGAATCAACTTGACCACAGAGTTCTCATAGGAGCCTTCCTTCTGTGGCCCGGATCAATTTGGCCGCATAACGCATAAATGATAATCCGTATGAACTCTATTTTTCTTCATGCTTCTACAGTGACCTACTTCTCCCAAGTCCTTTATATAAAACTGTTTGGATAACCATACCCTTACATCAGATAACACCTTCATATTATTTCCAATGAGCAAGATGTCATCCACATAAAGAACTATGAACAACACAACATTTTTGTCACACTTTCTGTATACACATGATTCATCCTGACATTGATCAAATCCATAGGATTTTATCACCTGATCAAAATATATGTTCCAACATCTGGAAGCTTGCTTAAGTCCATAAATGGACTTTTTGAGCTTACAAACAAGATGTTCTTGGCCCTTTTCAATGAACCCGTCTGGTTGCTTCATATAGATGTCTTCCTCAAGACTTCCATTAGGGAAAGCTATCTTGACATCCATTTGCTAAATCTCATAATCGAGATGAGATGCAATAGAAAAAAGAATCCGGATAGACTTAAGCATGGCTAATGGAAAAAAGATTTTCTCATAATCGATACCCTCTCTTTGAGTAAAATCTTTTGCAACAAGTCGAGCTTTAAAGGTTTCAACCTTACCGTCTGATCCTCTTTTTCTCTTATAGACCCACTTGCATCCAATGGCTTTTACACCAACGGGTGATTCTACAAGCTCCTAGACCTGATTGAAATCCATAGATTCTATTTTGATATCATTGCTTTTTGCCAAGACACTACATCTTTATATTGGAGTGCTTCGTTGTAGGTACAGGGATCAATCTTGTTCCTCAGGGACGAAGCCTGATGACTCTTCCAAGAACATATATCTATCAGGTTGTATCACAACCCTCCCACTACGATGAGGCACTATCAGTTGTGGTATAACATTTGTGACACATTATGCAGTTAATTATGGTTCATCCTCTTGTACTGTTGGTACTGAAGTACTTGGTATCTCACCTCTCAGTTCTTCTAGAACAACTCTACTTGTGGTTTTATGGTTCATCACATAGCCTTCCTCTAAGAATCGGGCATTGGTGCTAACAATGACCTTTTGATCCTTAGGACTATAAAATAAATCTCCTTTCATTCCTCTTGGATAGCCTACAAACAAACTTACTTTTGTACTAGATTCAAACTTATCTGCTTTCCCATTCAGCACATGTACTGGACTACCTCAAATTCGAACATGTTTTAGACTAGGCTTACGCCCAATCCACAGCTCTGTGGGAGTAAGAGGTACTGACTTAGAAGGAACCAAGTTCAAAATATAAGCTGCAGTCACTAAGGCATATCCCCAAAACGAATCTGGTAAATTCGAATAACTCATCATTGATCAAACCATCTCCATAAGAGTTCTATTCCTTCTTTCGGCCACACCATTCTGCTGGGGCATTCCAGGTGTAGTCAATTGGGATATAATCCCAGCCTCTGATAAATAATCCCTAAACTCTCCAAAGAGGTACTCGCCACCACGATCTGATCGTAATGACTTGATACATTTTTCATGACGTTTCTCCGTTTCAGCATTGTACTCTTTGAATTTCTCAAAGCACTCAGACTTACGGCACATCAAATAAATGTATCCATACCTTGAATAATCGTCAATAAATGTGACAAAATATTCAAAGCCACCTCTAGCTTGGATAGTCATGGGTCTACACAAATTAGAATGAACCAATTCCAACACATCTTTGGCCCTATACCCCCTTTGCCGTGAAAGGCCTTTTGGTTATTTTACCTTCCAAGCAGGATTCACAGACTGGTAGTTCCTCCACTTCCAATGAACTCAAAGGTCCATCTTCAACCAGTCTTTGAATCCTTCTTAGGTTAATATGCCCCAATCGCAAGTGCCAAATATATGTTTGGTTCATACAAGAAGGTTCCTTTCTCTTATTTAAGTTAGATGACATATTATTCATTTTCATAAGTTATATTGTGGGCAAAACAGGATTAATGACATACAGATTATCAACTAATACACCAGAACAGATAAAAAGTTTATTCTTTCTAATAACAATATTTTTATTAAAATAAACTGAATATCCATCCTTAGCTAACATAGAAACAGAAATTAAATTCCTTCTAAGTGAATGTGCATAAAGACAATCTCTCAATGTCAAAGGCTTATTTCTACCAAAAGTTAAAGTAACATCTCCTAATACAACGACCGCTACTTTTGTAGCGTCACCCATGAACAAGCATATCTCTCCATCACTGAGCCGCCTGGTTTCCTGGAACCCCTGCAATATATTGCAGACATGATTAGTGGCTCATGTATCTATACACCAGGTGCCGGTAGATAACACCGATAAACATGTTTCAACTACTAGTAAATGAGATATATCTTCTTTGTTCCCTTGTTTGAGAAGTGGACAGTCAGTCTTCCAATGTCCTGAACCTTTATACTTGAAAATTTTTGCCTTTCGGCTTTTTCACAGCGCCTTGAGGTCCCATGCCCTTCTTTGCTGAGTTTGCATGTTTCTGAATGTTATTTTTCTTCTTACCGCCTTTTGGCTTAGAAGTAGAAGCCTTTTCAGAAACAAAAATATGACCACTCTGCCTAAAGAGAGATTCAGCATCCTGTAGCTCTTTTACAAGTTCTGCCAAACTATACAATCTTTTGTTCATGTTGTAATTAAGGCAGTGTCAAAACTTTAGGCAGAGTTTCGAGAATGATATCGACCTGGGATTTCCTATCGATTTCAGCTCCAAGGATCTCTATCTCATTCAGATGACCCATCATCTTGAGAACATGATCCCTTACTGGTGTACCCTCGGCCATTTTTGTATTCTTCAAACACTTCATATCAAACTGCCTAGCTGCTCTACTCCGATGTCCGAAGAGTGCCTTGAGGTTATACAACATGTCATAAGTCGTGGCCATGGCCTGATGTTGATGTTGCAGTACATTTGACATAGATGCCAGAATGTAACATCGTGCCATCTCATCTGCCTTTTTTTACTTCTTATAAGCCTCTTTGACCTCTTCATCAGAGTTAGCATTAGGCTTAGGTGGGCATTCCTCAACAAGTACATATTTGTACTCCTCGGCAGTCAAGACAATGTCTAGATTACGTTTCCAGTTAATATAATTAGGTCCAGTAAGTTTGTTTTATTTAAGAATTACCATAAGTGGACTGAAAGAACCCATTTTTAAAATTCTGAGAATCACATAAATAAAAATTATGTAGGGCAAAAACTTTTTGAATTAATTAAATATTGATTCTCTCAAAACAATAATAAGAAATTTACCCACACCTTGAACATCATGCATTTAGCATGCCACGATAGTGTGGACGTATACAAATTCAACTTTGTTCAAGTAGGTACTACTTATTAATTTTACTATCATGTCAACATAACTTTATGATAAATAAAATTAATATGTTGGTCTTGCTCTGGAATACAAATAATAGCAGTAACTCTGATAGGGAGGATACCATTATTTGTATCTAAGTGTATACCATTACTTAATACTAAGTCCATTACCTTGTAATAAGTTCCTTCATATGGAGAAGTGAACACATACTAGGTAACTTTCTACAATTATCCCTAAGGAAGTCTGTACTGGTGATCCATAATTATACTCATCCGATATGGAGGAAGGTACTAAAGCCAACGCAGACGTATAATTACATCACCTATAAACCAGTAATGGAGACCATAGGATTTATAGTAAATAAATATCCTCTCCCACTTAGTTATTTAACAATGAGGGTTTTTCTACTAGTTGATATTATGTCCATGTTGTCCATTATAGGCTTAGTTTTTCAAAAAAAAACATCCACACAATAATAAACATGTATAATAAAAAAAATGACAACAAATAAGAGAAAAATATTCAACTATTATGGTCATCTTTCTTGCTTCGTCCTCAACTATCCGAATCCAAAATATGGCGCTGCGCAGATCTATTCGGAGTTCGACCTGCGCGGTCAGGTCGCGGGGTTCAGGGTAGTGCACCGATTTATTTTTGGGTTTTGGCTGTCGATTCCTTCATCAAAAACCATTTGTCTGCCTCTGGATTGTTTAAAACCAGCATCTCATCCGACGTCAGAAACATCCACCACCGTCATCACGATTGATCAAAAATAATTAAGATTACATCAATCCTATGTCTCCCAAAGGAGTTCACAAATAATCTAGATTGAAAAATAAAATTATAAGCACGATCAACCCTCGTAATTTTAATTACATCCACAGCAACAACAACATCCACGACATGTTTGTAGTTTAAAACAATCACAAAATAAAACATGCATTGGACCATTATAGTTGGATCTAAGATGCCTGCAAAACCGAGTTAGAACATATCTATATCTACCGACAATTATACAACGCAAGTTTTATTGGACAACATGGACGTATCAATCAATATGCATATTCAAAGTGGCTCTGATACCAATTGATGGAATTGGAGATTCCCAGGACCCTTACTTTGGTGTGCTTATTGATCGATAGAAAGTTAAACAGATTTAATACGTGTTCTAACCCTTCATAGGCGGAAACTAGGGTTCATGAATTATACCTGCGGCGGAAAGAAGATAGTAGTTCCTGTCAATCTCGAGCGGACGACCCCAAGATCTTCTGCACGTATTCCTTCCTCGAGTTGGACGTCGTGTGGGCGACGATCTCCCAACCTTTTCTTCTCCTTGGCAGCCCTCTCTTTCTCTCCTTACGTGAATCACGAATTTAGAGAAAGCTTCAGATTTCTGATCGATAATTTGGCGGCCAGAGAATAGAGGATATATATAGGCTACGGCAGGGACCATGAGGAGAAATTAGGGTTAGGCCTCCTAACAGATCTGGATATCCCATGTTCAGCCCGAACACACAATCCAGGCCCATTAACAATAGCTCGGTCCACTAATGAGCTATTGTCGCACTACCTCCCTAATCTAAAATTATGTTTGTGGGCTCCTTTTATTATATGCTCGTTTGGCTCCCCATGTTAAGATATCGAATGTCCGTCGATCAAATTAAGTTACTGACAACTATATTGATTCAACATCTTTTATCCTTAAGTAGTACCGCTCAACTTTATTTGTCATATCGAATATAATCCACCTGTAGGGTTTACATGACAATCCTTATGAGCTCCTTAAGGGGACATCATCAACCCGATGTATCAGGACATGGATTCCATTTATAATCAACAGTCCATCATACATATAATGTTATTACCGAATTCATAGAGTGGTTGACCCATAATGAATCTCACTCTTTCATGAGTCAAAGTAATGCATACTGCATATACATGTCTGTTATTATATCCAGATTAAAAGCACAAGCATCCATAATAACAGAGGTGTTTGTTCTCTTATGTAGTCAGTACAAAGAGAACAACCTCAAGTGGTCATGTTCAATACACACAAAGTGTACTACTGTAAACCTATAATCAAGATAGACTAATATCATATTACACTACAACCATTCCAATAGATTGTCCAAGTCCATCTAGGTTGCGAACTATTTTTATATTCCGTAGGGAACTGATAATATGATCTTCTGTGTGACACCACACCATATTATCTACAATATAGAATATAAGACATTTGCATTAACACTTGCAACAAATACAATATGCAAACATTTGCCCATATGATTCTCATTCAAAATTTAAGGAAATAAGGTTGCTACAAAAGTGATGCTTTTAGTATATAATTCTAATAGATTCAACAAGTGATTCTAAGCCTTATGAACAAAAATAGAAGTTGCTTAAAAAGAATAAAGGATGATTTTGAAAATTTCTATGATCTCATTATTAGGAAATTCTAATGAAATGGAGTTAACATTAATGGATGATAAGAGTGATGGAAAATTTTGATATTAGAAGACTCTGAAAATTTTAGAAATGAAAGTCTAGAAGAATCTACGTAGATACCAATTAGATAAAGAACATTAGGGATGAATAGGCAAGAAATTCATCAGTAATTGATAATTAGTGACTTGGAGTCACGAAGAGGATTTGGTGAGGGTGAGTTTGATTATTAAACAAAAGTGAACAACTTGGAGGTTGAAATTATTTTGCTTTTGTTGATTATGGACAAGTGCAAGAAAAGGAAAGGACAATGATTTCATTATTACCAGATGAGCAAAAGCAAATTTCTATCATCATTTTCTTCATTTTGTTATCTTTGTATTACTTACCTCCATCAAACTACCTCATATCTAAACATGTTAGCCACGCTTTAAAATATCTTGAATTTTCGTATCTCTTTACTAGGGAAAGGCAAAGGAAAGTATCAAAATCATCTATCTCGGAAAGCACAAAATTTATTATCATGTGACGATCCTGGTAGGAATATGAAATGTTGGACAATGAGATAGAAATAGTAGGATAATGATATGACCGAGAATGGAAACAAAATCAAGAGATTGGTAGTATCAATTAGAAAATGAATACGTTCAAGGAATTCTTCTGATACAGAATATTTCATGTAAGAAAAGCTAGGAGGATCTAAAGAAAGAATAACAGTGGAATATACATTAATGGTGAGAACTATAAAAAAATTTCGGAGTTGTATTCTTAGAAATGATGAGAATATTCAAGGATGATTTGATTTTGAGAGAACTTAGATGTTTTTAAGTTACTAACTCTTGAGATATTTTATTATCGAATTAAGGCTAAGATACTGAATTTAGGAATCCAAAATACAGGAAAATAGGAGTATAACTAGATGCGGTGGTGGTACAAAATTAAGTAAATGATTGGTAGGAGAATAACTAAGAACTGGTAGAACACAGAATTTTTAAATTACAGAAAAATTAAGAAACGTTTGTGGGACTTCCAAATTTTAAGAAGGATAACATTTAAAGGTATATGATTGCAAGATATGTGAAAGAGGAATAAATTTTAGAGTACGACGGTGACATTTAGACCCGAGGGGTATGAATTAGAACCATGATCAAGGATTTTATAGACGTAACACCCGATTCAAGAATTACAGGACCAATTGAAAATAAGATGGAGAAACTTTGAATTTTTAAGTATGGCTGAGTCCGATAATGGATTGCAGAAATAAGAGGGTAAAAAATTGAGGAATTATATACAAAACCAGATTGCTTAGAATAATTTTCAAACATACCTTATAATAGTCGTAAAAGGGCTGGTTTTCATGATTAAAAGATTATGAATTTTGGTATGAAAAAGACGATCGGATAAACTTTGTAGTAGTAGAGATAGAGTGAGATCATTACCAAGATTTTTTTTCCTTTGCAATTCCTATCGTTCGATTTTTCTAACCTTGGAAAAGTAATTTGATTTCCCTATTTTTTAAATCATCCTTTGAATTTCAATATCACTAAATGTTGACCCTATTAATCTTGATTGTATGACTTTTGGTTATCTTCTTTATCGTGCCAACACTTTTATTCTTGATCGTACCTAAATAATTTTTATCGTGCCTGGATTTCGATCCTATTATTGCTCGTGCCTAAAACTTCGATCAATTATTAATAATGTCTAAGTTCTATTCTAATCATGATTAGATTTACTACTATTTATGATTATGCCCAATTTTTTATGTTTGCTCATGCCTAGATGACCTTAGATGACTAGTCGACTTTGATTCCAATGATCGTGACTACATGCATTAATTTTTCCCTAAATCGTGCCTAAATTTGATCTTCAATCATGCCCATGTGACTTCGATCACGACTATATGATTGATTATGAACTTAGACGTTGATCATGTCTGAATGATTTTTCTGTCGTGCCTAAATCTATTGTTGCTTGTGCTTAGGTATTAATTCTTAATCATGCCTAGATTTTCATTTTGTAGCTTATCCTATATCATGCCCAAGTGATTTTAGTCATTCCCAAATTCTTAATCACGTCTGAAATTTGATTGTTATTCATGACTTAAGTAATTTTGATCCTCAGATTTTGATCGTGCCAAAACATTTGATTATTCCTAATCATGCCAAATTGCATCGTTTATATAGTTGAATCTGACTGTTATCGAGCCTATATTCTATTGATCATTCTATAATTAAATTTGATTTTTTTTATCATAACTAAAATGATATTGATCATATTAGTTGTAACTGAAGTCGTGCCTAAATAACTTGAATTTTTATTCTAAATCGTACCTAATTGATTTGGTCATACTTCGATTATATCCTTGATCGTGCTAATATGGCTAGTCGTGCGTAAGTGATTTTGGTTTGATTATCTTTGATCATACCAAAATATATCATTTTCTGATCGTGCCTTGGATATTCGACTATGCTCTCCATCTTGTCTTGATTCTTCTGCTAACTATGCTAATCTTAATTTCGAAGACAATTTTTTTTAAGGAGGGTAGATTTGTAACCTCCTTTAACCGAATTCTGATATTCTTCCAAATATTAAAGTTTATATTTTTCTAAAATTTTTCTAAGTCTTTAAAATCATGAATTTAGATTTTTTTTTGTAATTAGCTATATGAAATATATTTTACAATCACAATATGCTATAGATTTTATGCTTATGTTTATCGAGTTATTGGTTGTATGAAGCAGGTTTTATGAGATTCGTATCATATATGTACTTCCCTTGGAATTCAAAATAATTTTTGGGCTTAAATAGCCTAGTAAATAAAATTATTATATTTTTGAACTTTTATTTATGTATGGGCTACAATCCATTGCATATGAATTTTTGTATATAAAATTATTATTTACGAGCCAGTTTGGGCTATAATAATTTGACTTGTTGTTTAGTTTCAAATTTAATATATATGAATGGATTTTTTTGGACTTGATTATTTTGGGCTATTGGCCTAATATTCCATGGAAGAGCTTCTTCTCATATGCTTGGGAGCATGCCTTCACCTATATATAGTGGACTATTCCCATTCCTTAATCACTCCATCCCATTCCATCCAAGTGTCCGTGTCCATTCCATCTTATTCTATTATTTTACATTTACACTTTTCAAATCATGTGTCTGACACACCTGACACCAAACCAAATCATGTGTCCATGTTGACAAGCCGACACGGACTTCTCACTCACACACCCGACCCTCGCTCCTCTTTCTTCTCTCTTCATCAACGTCGTCGTCTTCTTGTGTCATGACCCGCACACTATTTAGGGGTACGAGAACGTGGGTACGTCCAGCCTACATTGCAGTGTCGGTGGTAGAACGTTTTATAGGTCATCTATAATATCTAAAAACAAGATATATAAACATGTCATCTCTGCACGGGGGTATAATATAACATTTCTACTATATAATCTCAATCACAAGTCTAAGGAATATAGAGCACGATATGGAATCAGATAAAAGGAAGAAACTGAATATAAATAGAGTTATCACACCACACAAAATAGATGTTCTACACAAATAAATACAAGTCCTGAATATAAATAAGTCTCAACTAACAATTGGAATAATTCGATACAAACTGAAAGCTATAAAGTACTAAGCTATAACTAAGCACACTCTACTGGACTATATCCTCCTCTGGCTCCTGTGTGCCACCCTCGTAGGGGCCTCATAGAAAGTGGGAACAATCATCTATGTCATCTGCAATATTTTATCAACATATCCAGTCAAGATGGAACGAGCACATCACTCTAGCAGTTCAAGATAAATGACAAGCGCTATGAGTATGAAATAATAATGAGATTCTTGATGATCAAGTTATAGAGGTAATCTATAATAAAAAGACAAATGTACAAGATCATATGAGAACAGAGAGATATGTAAAATGAGTAAACCTGTCATGCAAGATATATTGTAGACAACTCAGACAAACTGTTTTAAGACCAGTGATTTGAAATACCAAGTTTGACATGTGAACGGCTAGAAAGGGATATCCGGCAACCATACACGTACGTGTGTGGCCTCTATTATTCACGTAAGACCAATGGGATAGAATGGGTATATTCACATGTCTCCTAGGTATTCCCCCGCCCGACTAGTACACATGGAATCCAGGTTCTTCGACACGCATTTTATTAGTCACGATGGATGCATTAGTCATGATTACATTATTCAAGATAGACATAAAATCACGTATCTCCAGTCAAAAAATCCATAAAATACCAATCCGTGAGTCCATCGTGTCAGAATTAAGATAGAACACTAGTATAACATGCATCACAGGATATATCAAATAAAGAGAACTATCAAAGAATGTACTCGCCTGATATCCTGAATGACTGATATGAATAGATGTCTGAACTAATGGCACAGAGTCGTAATTAGAGCAACACATGTTATAAAGAGTTCAATTTGAAATAATAGAAATTTATAATACAATCTACATGTTTCTAATTCAATCTAGGTCAAGTCAAATCTTGGTCAACTCTAAATCAACTCTGGTCCACCTTGGGTCAAACTAGGAGTCAAGGTTAAGCTTCTAGGGCTTTGGTCAAACTTAGATTAGCGGTCAACATCTATGATACTTAGGATATATTAATATATATACATACCACATATATCCTTACCCATATAGTACCACCCTAACACATACATATAGTTATCATATATCAAGTAAATACATATTCTCACTAAGAACCATAACCTATAGCTATATACTCTCATAATATATATAGATACTATATAACCCAAAAATATATATACCTATCTATATAACCCTTCCATAATCTAACATCACCTACTCAAACTCAAACACTTAGACACTAACCCACTAACACTAGGATACCATATCAACCTTGGTCATATCGGCATCCCAATACCAATACCTTGGTTGGAATCCAAGACCTTAACTTGGGTAAACCTAACCTTACCTTGATATCTTGATACCTTACCTTGGTACCTTGATACCATACCTTGGTCATAAGGTAAACTAATCATGTACCTTGAAGGTAAAGGTAATTCATATTTACCTTAAGATACTAACTTGGTATCATGAGATACCAAGATACCCCTCAATTATCTAATTAACTAACTATCAAATGTATTAACATAACATTTTAACTAATATCTAACATATAACCTATAGAGACTTACTTGCTAACATACCAATATCTAGAACTAACAAAACCTACTAACATATTTGTAACGCCCCAGTCCCAAAATACGTAGGACTAAGTACGTATACATGCCAGCTGTAGATATACAAAAAATACTCCAATATATGGAATCCTCGTATAAATACATAAGCTGTAAAATGTAGAGAACCAAGACATGCTAAATCTCATCCACAAATTTATAATAAAATAAAGATAGGATCAACTTGAATAGTTATGGTACAATCGTTGGGCGGAGACAAAGTCCACTACCAACTATCTCAATGATATAAATGTACAAGAAAGCGATCGACAAAATGATAAAACGAACCAAGAGCAATCATCTTCGAGATATGGAGAAGATCACGGCCTTGGCTAGAACACCTGCAGAAAATATGAACACACACCTGGGGAAAAACCAGGTCCTCAGAGGAACGTAACAAGACACATAATATCATGCCATAAACTGAATAGTAAGAGCTCAATAGAAAATAATCATGCGTAAAGGTTCCCAACCATTCTATGTGATATACACTTTGAGAAGACAACGTTCTACGTAGGAGCTTAGGTGTTCAGCATAGATGGAGAGAGAGTGGTAGTAGGTAGCGCTCATAAGAGATACTATCGACAATGGGCAGAAAGTAGCTCTCATACAAGAACTATCGGTCCCGGGGCAGTAAGTAGCGCTCATACGAGACACTATCGGCCCAAATCTACGTGTGTACTGAACATGTAGCCCCTACGCTAATAACTGTCTCCCCTCCCTCCCCATGATACTATACATGTGTCGACTCTACGACACTGTTTAATCCTTAATAACTGCCAAGTCTTCTACATAATCTATTAACAGTTATATCCTAACGCACGGCCTGTACGTGCCAATGATCAGTCAGCATGTAAGTCTGCATCTATATGCGACTCACAACTCACACACAATCCGTGGCACATCGTGACAGTTTATGAGATGCACTAAACATACGGTGGTCCCTTAACTCTAAGCCAATTGCATAAAATATAATAATTTGCATATATATATAATTTTGACAATATAAATAAAAAGTATGCATGATATTGAGCAAGAAATTAAACAGTAAAGGCAAGGTGTCTTGCCTGAGGTTATGTGCAAAAGAGAATAATCCAGTAGCTCGAACAGACCAATAGATGAAGCAAGAAAAGCCAAATGTCGCAGATGACTTCGGATGCTGCAACAAACATCACGAACGAGTTTGGAATATATGATATGCCTAGGAAACGCCTGTCCAAAAGTTAAATTCTGGAACAGGGGCAAAATTATAATTTTGGGTCAAAATGATGTCCGCTGTGGACCCGCTTTGCACCGAAATGTGCGCCAGAACCTACGGTCTCTAAAGTCGTCAAACTACATGTCTACGGATTTGTTTTGATGAGACGAACCCAACGGTAAGTCCAATTTTGGATTCCGGTGGGCTGTGCACAAATTCGTCCGTTGAGTAGGATTGTGGGCCCGCCAAAATAGCGTCCCGATCAACGGTCTCAGAATCAGACCAAAATTGGCTCACAGGACCAGAAAAATATTTCGAGTCCAATGGCACAAGTTTCGTCGCGATTTGATGAGTGTGCACAAAATAATTGAGAAATTTCGAAAAGCCCGACACGAAAAAATTTGACAGATACGGGTCAAATTCGTCGCACACACGCAACCAATTTGAATTCCGTCAAAGCCCGCACGTTCGCAAAGTTGATACGGACCTTTAGGTACTCTCAGTTTGCGACGGGGTCGCTCGGTTTGTCGGGACGTACCTCGTACGGGGTTTTTAAGGTTTATAAAAACTGATTTTTCGAGATTTTTAATTTAATTAAAACAGAAATTTATTACAGAATAAATAAATCTATTTAAAGGGGATGATAGAGGGTCATGTGGGCTTTCTACACGAATTTACGGATCAAAAATCGGATTAGAATTGAAGGAGAAATCGATCAGGGAAGTGGGATACCTTAAAGTGGGAATCTGTTGTTGTTGCCGTGGTGTCGTCGTCTTTCGCGGAACGGGGCTGACGCTCACGTAGAGGGGCCTAGGGCGCTCGAGTTGGGTTGGGGTTGGTGGTGAGCGAAGGAGAGAGAGAAGGAAGGAGGAGAATGAGAGGAAAATAGGGTTTGCCATATATATATATATGCATGCATATATATGAAGGGGGATTACAAAAGGGGTCGGCCAAGCTTGCTGCTTGTGGTGGGCGGCCACAAGCTAGCACCTGCTGTTATATTTTGCTCTTGTGGTCGGTTCCCATATGGTGGGGCTGACCACAATGAGTTTGTTTAATTTGTTTTATTCTTTTTACAAAACTTTTAACTATATATATATATATATATATATATATATATATATATATATATATATATATATATATATATATGTATATGTATATGTCCATATACCATAATCTATTTAAAAAAAACCAAATAACAATTTAAATATTATCTACCCAATTATTTAATATATTTAACATATCTACATATATATAAAATTCAAATCACAATAAATCAACTAAAAATAATAATAATATCTCTATAGAATAATCATGTTTATTAAATCTTCGCAAAATAAATTTTAATAATAATAAATTAATAAAATCTTACCAATGGGTGAACTTATACCGCACACCCTTATCTGGTTCCAAAAATTTGTACAAATATTGCACGATATTATTTAATAATAAAATACCAATGATAGTACGAATAATTAAATAATTAGAAATTGCACATAAAATTCTAAAGTAATTTAGAAAATATTTTTATATACATAAAATATGCCTACATGGCCACATTTGGTCACACTACCTGCTTACCTGGGCTTAAATTGGTTCGGGCCCAAATCGGACTGGTTTGGACAAACCGGGTCATCTAAAAATCAATATATAAAATAATATCTAAATAAAATATTTTAAAATACGTTATTTCACAACTCGGCCTAGTTTTCCTAGTTCGGACTGAATTAGGCTAGGCCTCCCACGACATGGCTAATATACTGGTCAAAGCACACTGCTACATCTTTCGTGCAAAATTTCATGGTCGCCTTGTGCTCAAAATACAACAATGGCTAAGGTCATTTTTAATTAATAAAAACCATAAATTGTATAAATTAAATTTTAAGTCTAATAAAATAATAAAAATATATTAAAAAATAGGGGTTTTACATCCTACCCAACTTACAAGAATTTTGTCCTCGAAATTTAGGATTAATAGGGTAGATAGATTTGAGGGATAGGAAGAGTTCGTTAATACCACAATGCAATTAAAATTTTGGAGAAGGCGATGAAACGATGTTCAACACAACCATGCTTTAGAAAATTGTGAAGTCGATATATACAAAAATATATCATGGTTATGGAATTGAATAAGAGTTGCTAGTGATGGTAACAAAATTTTGGATATCCAATTTAGAAGAACAGTAAGGAAGTGAGTAGACCAAAGAAAATAAATTAGACATTTAGGAGATGTGATTCCTTATGGAAGAACTGGACACTAATCGTCTTGGTCAAGAATTGGATTTAAGTGAATGGTTGGAATCATTCTCGAGTGCTCAAGAATAATTGGGAGGGCACGATAACAATTCTAGGGTTGAGGAATAAGGAGTAGTTAAAGGCGAGGGTACAGCCACATCAGTCGGTCGGTGGCTATATACATTTCGTGTATATGTAACTGATAGGGCAACTAAAGGTAATACTTCGAGTCTATCTATCAAGTACAGTGTCTGGTCATTCTAAAGTAAGTAAAACCCACAACAAAAGAGTTCAAAGACGGTGCTATTTAGTACGAAATACGAGGTTCATAGGCGACGAAAATAATTCCAATGAGAGTTGTCAATGCTGTCGCGGATGAGACTCTAAGGCAAGTTTAACTATGTCTCCATCCACCTAGAATAATTCAAGAAAAGCGAACCAAAGTGCAATAGGTTGATCAGACCATAATGCACCGGTTCTGATTAGACAATATGTTAGTGGGTGCACCCAATAAAATATGTCATGATCAAGCTTGATAATGAAATAAGTTTACAAAACTGAAGCTATGTTAGCAGCATGAAATAGTTAAAATATGAGCAAGGGAGGTACTGATGAAGGAAATTAAATAGTCCAAGATCTTTTAAAATCAAGGCTCGCCCGAAGTTTGAGCTTATACAGTTGTCCTAGTGTTTTCTCAATTATGGCTTAGTAGACTAGATAAGATAGGGTCCTCTGAATTTATAGTCTAAGTGAACTTACCAATGTGGTTCACAAGGAAAAAGGGTTGTTAGGTGGTGAGGTATTCTACCCAACTTACAAGGGTTGAACTAGTAATGGGATGGGACAATGGGTTAAGCAATTAAGATAAAGCACAAATTTAAGCATTTAAGGAACTAAGTAGAAAAAAATTCACCTATCGGATTAAGGGATTGAGTCAAGGTTGGATCTCTTAATTGAAGTCGGAAAGTATTTTGGTGTCATGGTAGAGGTTATAGTTTGGCCATTTTGACTAGAAGGTCACATCATGAAAATAGAGTACCATGAGACGTATTTTAGTGGGACATGATATATTTATATGAAGGTAGACTCATCTAGGTCTTATATATGAAATTTGTTGGAAGGAAAAGTCTAGTGTTGTGCTCCAAATATTCAAGTCACGGTAAGAGATGCCAAAAGATCTAAAATAGAAAGTGGGAGTTCACGAGGTGATAAATAATGCACAAAAATAAGGCATGAAATAAAATTAATTAGAGAATCCAGTAAAAATAATTTAGGAACACAATTCTGGAGAGAAGATAGTCTCCTAGATGAATTCAGTTAAGGAACCATTAACTCATTATTCAAATTACAAATGGGTTAGAAGGTCGCAATTAAAGGATCTAGAATTGAAGGAAGGTCGAGTAAGTTACGGTGGAAATACAGTCACATAGCTGGGTAGATGACTAACAACACTTGTGTATATACTACTATCATGGTCATGAGTGACACGACAATTAGTGTGGAATACTTAATAGGGTTATCTTGGGGCCTACCATTAAAATTTTAGCTCAAGTATCCTCCAAAAGTTTCAAAAAATAAACTTTCAAAAATATACCATCAAAATTTGTATTCACTCCAAGCCGTTCAAATTTATCATAAAAAAAATTTAAATCACTTTCATAAATCTCAAAGCAAACTTTATCACGTTACCACTAACCTTTTCCAAAATTAATGTTTTAATTCAACTATTTAACTCAAGAGTTCATAATTTACGAATCCATAAAAATTTCACAATCAATCAAAAATTTAACACTCTAAAATTTCCAAATAACTCATAATAAAACTCTTAGCATATTAAAGCAATCTCAAAAATTAAGCTCAATGCTCTCATCAATTTTAACTTCTATTCATGCTAAGTTATTCCAACAAAATTATTAACTTTTAAATGGTAACTTCCTTTAATCAATCAAAATAACTTTCCATCACCTCCTTCGAAATTCTCCCAAAATTTTTAATATTAGCAATCCCACATTAAACTAAATTTTCAAATAATCTTATCAGTCAAAATCTTTTTTTTTTTCAAAAATCTAAATAGATTTGTAAATCCTCAATCATAGACACCATTTAAAAATAAAAATTCTCAAAAATCGTTTTCATAACTTTCAAATATTTTAAACCAAAATTTACCGTCATTACTTACACTTAAAATTCAAAATTCAATAAACACGAAAATCGCAAGTTGTACAACTCAAATTTAAATAATTTCTATGGCCATTTTTTAAAAGCTAAGATCATTTTCAAACCAAATTTATAACGGTTCAATTGTGTATAACTATAATACAATAAATCATAAACATCAAAACTCAAAAATCAAATAAGTTTTATATTTGTTCAAAGATGTATATCTATCACCCAAAACTCATAAATATCACAACTCGAAAAGCAAATCAATTTTATACTTGTGCAAAGATGTATAACTATAACCCAATAAATCATAAATATCAAATCTCAAAAAGCCAATCAATTTCTTAAATCAAGGGTATAAAGATTTTAGCCATTTCCTGCAGTATCAAAAATAAAATCCCATCAACCCTATGATGATCACTACTTGAAAATCTCAAAAATAAAATTTTCTTTATCTCTCGCAGCTGGTAATATCGCTACTACCAAACTTAGAATTTACTATTTATAAAGATCATACTTTTAAAAAATGCATTTATAACTTAGTTAAGGTCTCCGTGTATTCCAATTGCCAATGTAATCATTCTAGCCATGTGTTTAACCTATGAGCATATACTAGTGTAGTCATCTTCCTAGTTGACACTAAGCACAAAAATAAGAATCAACGATAGAAAGGAATCAAGCAAGATGCAGTTCAAGGAGGTCGAACAAGAGTTCAAAATTTGAAGTCAAGGGAAGAGGTCAAGCTGTATGGATGAGATTCCTAAATTCTAATCCTATGTTGCAGGCTCACATCGGTACAATTACGTAACCGAAGTGACAACTTGACCTGCATGGGCCACCACAAAAATATGTAACGCCCCAGTCCCAAAATACGTAGGACTAAGGACGTATACATGCCAGCTGTAGATATACAAAAAATACTCCAATATATGGAATCCTCGTATAAATACATAAGCTGTAAAATGTAGAGAACCAAGACATGCTAAATCTCATCCATAAATTTATAATAAAATAAAGATAGGATCAACTTGAATAGTTATGGTACAATCGTTGGGCGGAGACAAAGTCTACTACCAACTATCTCAATGATATAAATGTACAAGAAAGCGATCGACAAAATGATAAAACGAACCAAGAGCAATCATCTTCGAGATATGGGGAAGATCACGGCCTTGGCTAGAACACCTGCAAAAAACATGAACACACACCTGGAGAAAAACTAGGTCCTCAGAGGGACGTAACAAGACACATAATATCATGCCATAAACTGAATAGTAAGAGCTCAATAGAAAATAATCATGCGTAAAGGTTCCTAACCATTCTATGTGATATACACTTTGAGAAGACAATGTTCTACGCAGGAGCTTAGGTGTTCAGCATAGATGGAGAGAGAGTGGTAGTAGGTAGCGCTCATAAGAGATACTATTGACCATGGGCAGAAAGTAGCTCTCATACAAGAACTATCGGCCCCGGGGCAGTAAGTAGCGCTCATACGAGACACTATCGGCCCAAATCTATGTGTGTACTGAACTTGTAGCCCCTACGCTAATAATTGTCTCCCCCCTTCCCATAATACTATACATGTGTCGTCTCCACGACACTGTTTAATCCTTAATAACTGCCAAGTCTTCTACATAATCTATTAACAGTTATATCATAATGCACGGCCTGTATGTGCCAATGATCAGTCAGCACGTAAGTCTGTATCTATATGTGACTCACAACTCACACACAATCCATGGCACATCGTGACAGTTTATGAGATGCACTAAACATACGGTGGTCCCTTAACTCTAAGCCAATTGCATAAAATATAATAATTTGCATATATATAATTTTGAAAGAACAACATAAATAAAAAGCATGCATGATATTGAGCAAGAAATTAAACAATAAAGACAAGGTGTCTTGCCTGAGGTTATGTGCAAAAGAGAATAATCCAGTAGCTCGAACAGACCAATAGATGAAGCAAGAAAAGCCAAATGCCGCAGATGACTCCGGATGCTGCAACAAACATTACGAACGAGTTTAGAATATAAGATATACCTAGAAAATGCCTGTCCAAAAGTTAAATTCTGGAACAGGGGCAAAATCGTAATTTTGGGTCAAAACGATGTCCGCCGTGGACCCGCTTTGCACCGAAATGTGCGCCAGAACCTGCGGTCTCTAAAGTCGTCAAACTACATGTCTACGGTTTTTTTTGATGAGACGAACCCAACGGTATGTCCAATTTTGGATTCCGGTGGGCTGTGCACAAATCGTCCGTTGAGTGAGATTGTGGGCCCACCAAAATAGCGTCCCGATCAACGGTCTCAGAATCAGACCAAAATTGGCTCACAGGACCAGAAAAATATTTCGAGTCCAATAGCGTAAGTTTCGTCGCGATTTGATGAGTGTGCACAAAGTAATTGGGAAATTTCGAAAAGCCCGACACGGAAAAATTTGACAGATACAGGTCAAATTCGTCGCGCACACGCAACCAATTTGAATTCCGTCAAAGCTCGCACGTTCGCAAAGTCGATACGGACCTTTAGGTACTCTCGGTTTGCAACGGGGTCGCCCGGTTTGTCGGGACGTACCTCGTACGGGGTTTTTAAGGTTTATAAAAACTGATTTTTCGAGATTTTTAATTTAATTAAAACTAAAATTTATTGCAGAATAAATAAATCTATTTGAAGGGGATGATAGAGGGTCATGTGGGCTTTCTACACTAATTTACAGATCAAAAATCGGATTAGAATTGAAGGAGAAATCGATCGGGGAAGTGGGATACCTTAAAGTGGGAATCTGTTGATGTTGTCGTCGTGTCGTCGTCATTCGCGGAACGGGGCTAACGCTCACGTAGAGGGGCCTGGGGCGCTCGAGTTGGGTTGGGGTTGGTGGTGAGCGAAGGAGAGAGAGAAGAAAGGAGGAGAATGAGAGGAAAATAGGGTTTGCCATATATATATATGCATGCATATATATGAAGAAGGATTACAAAAGGGGTCGGCCAAGCTTGCTGCTTGTGGTGGGCGGCCACAAGCTAGCACCTGCTATTATATTTTGCTCTTGTGGTCGGTTCCCACATGGTGGGGCCGACCACAATGAGTTTGTTTAATTTGTTTTATTTGTTTTATTCTTTTTACAAAACTTTTAACTATATCTATATATATTTAGCTATATCTATATATATATGTATATGTATATATCCATATACCATAATCTATTTAAAAAAAAACCAAATAACAATTTAAATATTATCTACCCAATTATTTAATATATTTAACATATCTACATATATATAAAATTCAAATCATAATAAATCAACTAAAAATAATAATAATATCTCTATAGAATAATCATGTTTATTAAATCTTCGCAAAATAAATTTTAATAATAATAAATTAATAAAAAATTTCCAATGGGTGAACTTATACCGCACACCCTTATCCGGTTCCAAAAATTTGTACAAATATTGCACGATATTATTTAATAATAAAATACCAATAATAGTACGAATAATTAAATAATTAGAAATTGCACATAAAATTCTAAAGTAATTTAGAAAATATTTTTATATACAGAAAATATGCCTACATGGCCACATTTGGTCACACTACCTGCTTACCTGGGCTTAAATTGGTTCGGGCCCAAATCGGACTGGTTTGGACAAACCGGGTCATCTAAAAATCAATATCTAAAATAATATCTAAATAAAATATTTTAAAATGCGTTATTTCACAACTCGGCCTAGTTTTTCTAGTTCGGACTGAACTATGGCTAGGCCTCCCACGACATGGCTAATATACTGGTCAAAGCACACTGCTACATCTTTCGTGCAAAATTTTATGGTCGCCTTGTGCTCAAAACACAACAATGACTATGGTCATTTTTAATTAATAAAAACCATAAATTGTATAAATTAAATTTGAAGTCTAATAAAATAATAAAAATATATAAAAAATAGGGGTTTTACAATATCAATATCTAACATATTATATATCTAACATCAAACTATCTAACAACATATCAAATATCTAACAAAATACTAACCTCAACTATCTAACTAACACTCATACTAACAAATATTACCTAACAATTATATATATATATATATATATATATATATATATATATATATATATATATATATATATATATATATATATATATATATATATATATATATATTTATATATATATATATACTCTATGATACCCACATTCACTTAATATCCATACTACATAGGGTCATAGGTTACACAAAATGCATATATTGTATAGTCACTCTTCTACTTAAAATCAATACTATACCAATTGGGCCTTCACTAAATTCTAGAATTAAATTATGTTGTAGTCCTTCGTATTAGCTTTCTGAAACATCAAACGGATCACATTTTCGTGCCCGGAAGCTCCTGAAATCGCAAAAATACCGAAACGCGTTTGTCTTTCAGACAACTGACACTCAAATAGTTTTACAGAAAGTTCTAGAATGATTTTGTCTTAATAAAATATATATTTGGAAAGCTAACTTCGATACGGTTCTTTTAAAAAAAAAACAGAAGATTAATCCGAGTTCTGAGCTAAAAGGTATGGCATTTCTAAGTTGCTATGGTTACTAAAAACGTGGATGAATATTATGACGAATTTGGGTTATTTTGGACCAAAAAAACACATGTAGGCCAAGATACTTGGATACCAACATAGGTATCGAAATGAAACTCATTCTAACCATCCTAACTAGGATCAATCCACTCTCTAACCATTCTAAAACTGAATTTAAAACACAACTAATCCTATTAGACAAAAAACCAAACACATGGGGTGTCCTAATTTGGGATCTATTAAGTAGGACACAAAACACATATCTAAAATCCTCAAGAGAGCTCCAAATGGCCTAAAACTTGAATCTAAAGGAGGTACATGCATGGGGGTGGATCCTATAGATTCAAAAGTAACTAATATGCATAGAAAATTAATTTAGAGGGCTATGTTTACCTATTGGGAGTGGGATCCCAATGATACTCTCAAGGACGCGGCTCCAATACGAAGATCCTTCCAAAATGGGTACTCCTTCTTGTATTTTGCTCCAAATCTTTGCTAGCACCCTCCCTTGGTAGTATAAAAAGGTTGGATGGAAGTTTTGGTGGAGGAATGAAGAGATTTGGAGATCAAATCAAAGAGGGAAGCTCTCTAATTTGGGGAAAAATATTTTGTGAAGGAAAAGAGGCAAGATGGAATGAAATAAAAGGAAGGGAGACTAATTTACCTATAGTGGCTGCCATTAAACCCTATTGGGCCTTAGGGGGAAGCCCATTAAGGCCTCAACTAGTCCTCTTAGTTAATTTTAAGTTAGGTTCAAGTTTGGGATCAAAAGGGTTAAATTAAGCCTCTAACTTAACCAATCTAACAAGTGGGATTAGTCTAAACTTACTAACTTAATTAGTGGGGTTTCTGGGCCATTACTAACTAATCTTGGGGTCTCGTCTAGAGTCTAAGCTACCCGGGGCACTAACACAAGTCAGAACGAAATGAAACTCAAACCCGACTAAACAAATCCCGTAAAATTAATATTAAAATATAAAAATTTCCAAAATATTAAAATATAAAAAATGACCAAAATCACAATTCATCAATTTAAATATTATTAAAATAATCTAAAATTCACCAATTAATCAAAATTCTAAATAATTCAAAAGTCACAAAATGACCAAAATATCCTTAGCCTAAAAAGTGGTAATTAGCTAATCTAATCACATGGGTTAGGCCTCCATGGTCATGGTTAGTCTCTAGGCTAAGCAGCTCTAAGGTTACACTAGCCAAAGAACAAAATCACAAAACACTTATTTAATGATATTAAAATAATCAAAATTTACCAATAAATCAATATTAAACTTATTATTAAATAATTAATTTTATAAAAGGTCAAAATTACCTTTATTTTAGAAAAGTGGTGGTTACATCTCGGCAACTCGATCTCCTCTAGATCTCGCTGTGAACTACCAGATATGCTATGGCAAGCCATCGATAAGATCGTCGGTCGCCGCCTCCTCTTTTCCTGCCAATCATCAAGCCGGTCGCCCAACCCTCTTTCCCGCTGCCACCACCATGACTCTCCAACAGACCCGACCACCAAATCTGCCTACCTAGCCACCCCTCTACTCATCTGCTGCCATCACCTCCTCGTCGCCCCACCGTCGAGCAGCCTAAATCCTCAGCCAACCACGTGGGCGACACCCCGCTCCTCCACAGCCAGCATTCTCCACCTCCATCAACCCCTATCCCGCTGGCCATCCATGGCATCCACCTCCTTGACATCACACCACCCTCATCACCACTGTGACCCAACGGACCACCACAGATCCACACCAACCTACCTCGACCCAGATCTGGCGTCGCCACCAGATCCATCGCCTCTACTGTCGAACACAATGGCCGCATCCATCCACGACCGACTCCGGCATCATCCACTCGACCCTAGACTCAGATCTGTTGGGAAAGAAGCACGGAAACCTTTCCCCAAACCGGAGAGTACCTGCGAGAGGACCGAGCAAACAACGCACGAACCCAAAAACAAGCACACAAAAACAACCACGCAGACACAGAGAATTTTTGACGTGGAAACCCTTGCGGGAAAAAACCACGGGACGATCGGAGTCCAACCCTGAGAAGCCTCCACTAATAGAATAGAAGAATTACACCCTCTACAAACTCCTTCCGATCGAAATCGGATCCCCACAACACTCAGAGACAAGAACAATGATCACAAGGCTACGAAGAACGAGAACGACGAGTAGAGATTACCTGAAACACGATCTCCTTCGAAAACGACCTTCAATCCTCCGTCTTCTTCTCCGAAGTTGCAATGGCACTCTTGTCTCCTTCTCTCTCCAACTGTGTGTTGTCCAATACGATAATACGATAATGAATTAGGGTTGAAAAAACTCAATATATCTCCCTAATCCCGCAACCAACCTGGACCGTTGGATTAGATCCAATGATGAAAACTCATCCTGAAATCCGCTTCAGCCTCCCGACACACAGAGTTCGGCTAGAACTCTGTGTGGGGCAACCAGCACTGGATGGCTAGACCCTGGAACGGCCAGACCGAGTTCGGCCAGAACTCGGCCTGGGACCAAGTTCGGCCCGAACTCGGCAGACTTGGTCCAGAACCCCCTTTGGGGCAGCAGCAGCAGTAACAACTACTCCCGAGCTTCTCCGACATCGGACGGCGCTCGTCGCACTCCGGGATCTTCTCCACATAGGTTGGGAACCCCACCCACTCCAACAAATCTCCCCCTTCACAACTATGGGGAGGACGTCGTCATCCCGACGACCTGCCTGCAGTACTCAAACTTCTCCCTTGGTAGAATCTTCGTGAACATATCAGCTCTGTTGTCATCTGTATGCACCTTCTCAAGCTCCGCGTCCTTCTTCTCAACCACATCCCGTATCCAATGATACCGAGTCTCGATGTGCTTGGACCGGCTATGAAACGTCTGATTCTTCATAAGATGGATAGCACTCTGACTGTCGCAAAGCAAAGTATACTGCTCTTGCTTCAGTCCTATTTCCTGTAACAGCTTCTTCATCCACAACAGCTCCTTGCAAGCCTCCGTCGCCGTAATGTACTTCGCCTCCATCGTCGACAAGGCAACACACTTCTGCAACCGCGACTGCCACGACACTGCTCCTCCCGCAAACATCATCACGTAGCCTGAAGTCGATCGCCTCGTGTCTACATCTCCAGCCATATCAGCGTCGGTATACCCAACCAGCTTCGGCTCGTCACCACCAAAGGAAAGTCTCCAACCAGCAGTGTCCTGAAGATATCGTAGAATCCACTTGACCGCACTCCAGTGTACCCTTCCAGGATTCGAAAGATACCTGCTAACCGTACCAACTGCATGAGCAATATCTGGCCTCGTACACACCATGGCATACATAAGGCTTCCCACAGCTGAGGCATATGGAACCCGCTCCATATCTTCCTTTTCGTCCTCGGTAGATGGATACTGCTCCTCAATGAACTTAAAGTGAGCCGCGAGGAGGGAACTCACTTTCTTCGACCCGTCCATCCCGAAACGCTGAAGTACCCGGTGAATGTACTTCTTTTGGGACAAGTGTAGCAGCTTGGACTCTCTCTCTCGGCTGATCTCCATCCCAAGAATAGTCTTCGCTACGCCCAAATCCTTCATAGAGAAGGCCGCGCCCAGTTGGCGCTTCAACTCCGCTATCCTAGTGGCATTCCGACCCACTAATAGCATATCATCAACATAGAGCAATAAGATAATAAAATTATCATCGGCAAAATACCTCACAAATGCACAATGGTCCGACGTCGTCCGTGCATAACCATGCTCCCCCATAAACGACTCGAACTTTCTGTACCACTGCCTCGGAGCCTGCTTCAGACCATACAAGCTCTTCCTCAACCGGCAGACCAAATGTGACTTGCCCTTCTCACAGAATCCCTCCGGCTGCTCCATGTACAACTTCTCCTCAAGATCACCGTGGAGGAATGCCGTCTTCACGTCCATCTGCTCGACCTCCAAGTCGAAACTGGCTGCTAATGCTAGCACCACCCGAATAGACGAATGCTTGACGACAGGCGAAAAGATTTCATCATAATCTACGCCTTTTCGCTGACCGTAGCCCTTGACTACCAGCCTCGCTTTGTATCGAGGGCGAGTAGCATCATCCGTCTGCTTCACTCTGAACACCCATCGATTCTTCAAAGCCTTCTTGCCCTTTGGCAACCGCACTAGATCATAAGTAGAATTGGTGTGCAAGGAGCTCATCTCCTCCTGCATAGCCACCATCCACTCCTGCCTGTGTTCGTCTTCCATAGCCTCTACGAAACTTTCGGGCTCTCCTCCGTCAGTCAATAGCACATACTCATCCGACGAGTATCTCGTAGATGGTCGACGATCCCTGTTGCTCCTTCTCAGTGGAGCCACTGGTGCTGGCTGTATACCGACAGCCTCCTCCCCTTCAGGAACTGCCTCCCCGGCATGCTCATCCTCCTGAGGGACACCCTGACCACCATCAGCAGGCTGATGATCAAGGTTGGGAGCAACTCTATGTACCGGCTCCCCCATAACTGGATCCTCCGCGATGTCCTCTGGAAACTGCTCGAAGCGAAATGACTCTAACTCAGGCAATTCCTCAGCCTCAGAAGGCGTCTCGGAATCCTGAGTGTTGGTCATGGTCTGATCCTCGACGAACACCACGTCCCTGCTTCTGTAGAGCTTTTCTTCCACTGGATCGTAGAGTCTATAGCCAAACTCATCCCGACCATAGCCGACAAAGACGCATCGCCTCGTCTTCGACTCATGTTTGGTCCTCTCGTCCTTCGGTACATGCACGAAGGCTTTACAACCAAACGCCCGCAGGTGACTGTATGACGGCTCCTTGCCGTACCATACTTTGTCAGGCACATCATCCTGCAAAGGAGCACTAGGAGACAAATTAATAATATAAGCAGCTGTGAGAAGAGCCTCACCCCAATAACTGCCCGGCAAGTTTGCTTCTGACAGCAAACACCGCACCCTCTCCATCAGTGTCCTGTTCATGCGCTTCGCTACACCATTGAGCTGAGGTGTCTTTGGCGGAGTCTTCTGGTGTCGTATCCCTTGCTCTCTGCAATACGTATCAAAGGGACCGATGTATTTGCCGCCATTGTCGGACCGAACACACAACAACTTCTTGCCCGTCTCCCTTTCAACGGAGGCCTGAAACTCCTTGAAAGTAGGCAGCACCTGATCCTTGGTCTTTAAGGCATAGACCCAAACCTTACTGGAACAGTCATCAATAAAAGTCACAAAGTAAGAAGCACCACCAAGAGATTTTACCTTCATAGGACCGCAGACATCCGAGTGAATCAACTCGAGCAACGCCGGCTTTCTCAAACTTGGGTGACTCTGGAAAGACACCCTACTTTGCTTCCCAGCCAAACAGTGCGTGCATTTCTCCAACTTTGTAGACTTGAGCCCCGGAATCACTTTCCTGTTCACCAAGTAGCTCATTCCCTTCTCGCTGATATGGCCGAGCCGCCTGTGCCACAACTCGGTAGACGCATCACTGACTGCGTTCACCTCCTGTGCCCCCTCTGCGCTCCCCTCCATATAGTAGAGACCGGGCTTCTTGCTTTCTCTGGCAATCACCATCGAACCTCTGGAAAGCTTCCACTGACTATTCCCGAAGAGACTGAAGAATCCCTCGTCATCCAACCTTCCAACCGACACCAGGTTGAAACGGATATCAGGGACATGACGAACATCCTTGAGAACAAGAACCGCACCCGTCTTCGTTCTCAAATGCACATCTCCAATGGCAACCGCCTTCGACACATCTTCGTTGCCCATCTTCAATACGCCACAGTCGCCTGTCGTGTAAGTGGCAAACAGTGCCCTATTGTGAGATACATGTGCTGAAGCCCCTGAGTCCACCAACCAAGAATTGTCATCGCAGGCGAGGTTAGTAATGACCTCATCACCTACGACGATCACATCGCCTCCATGCATCGAGGCCGCCGCTGTAGTGTTCTCTTCTTGCTTCCCCTTGTCGCCCTTCTTCTCTCTCTTCCAAGCGAAATAATTCCGCTTGATATGGCCCTTCTTACCGCAATGATAACACTCTGAGTCCTCGTACCGACCTTTGGACTTCCCCCTGCTCTTGTCTCTGCCACCACCTGGACCCCTGCTTTTGCCCCTTCCGCGGCTCTCTGAAACAAGTGCCTCTGAGTGGTGGGATGTGGATGAAGTGCCCTGAGAACGTATCCGCATCTCTTCATTCAACACCCCGCTCTTGGCAAACTCCAGACTGACCACGCCCTCTGGAGCAGAAGCGATCATAGATACTCGTACGATCTCCCACAAGTCTGGCAAGGTACACAGCAGCCACAGTCCCTGAACTTCGTCGTCGAACTTGACTCCCATAGAAGATAGCTGGTCAACCACGCCCTGGAACTCACTCAAGTGATCCGAAATAGACGCCCTATCCTTGTACCGCAGACCCATCATCGTTCGGATCAGGAACAACTTGTTTACCCCGATCTTCTTCGCATACAAGGATTCCAGCTTATCCCACAATGTCTTTGCGTGCTCAATATTGGCAACGTGGTTGTACACGTTCTCATCAACAAACTGCCGTATGTACCTACACACCTGTATGTGCTCGAACTTCCAGTCCTCCTCGGATTTATCACTGGGCCTCTCGGTTGCAAACACAGGTAGATGCAGCTTCTTGACAAATAGCAAATCCTTCATCTTGCTCCGCCAATAATGATAGTTTGTGCCATTAAGGTTTACCATGCGCACCGGCTTCGCGTCCATCTCTCCTCTCTGGTTCCTCTGCCAACTCCTGACACCCTTTGAACCCAAAGCTTTGATACCACTCTGTTGGAAAAGAAGCGCGGAAACCTTTCCCCAAACCGGAGAGTACCTGCAAGAGGACCGAGCAAACAACGCACGAACCCAAAAACAAGCACACAAAAACAACCATGCAGACACAGAGAATTTTTGACGTGGAAACCCTTACGGGAAAAAACTACGGGACGATCGGAGTCCAACCCTGAGAAGCCTCCACTAATGGAATAGAAGAATTACACCCTCTACAAACTCCTCCCGATGCAAATCGGATCCCCACAACACTCAGAGACAAGAACAATGATCACAAGGCTATGAAGAACGAGAACGACGAGTAGAGATTACCCGAAACACGATCTCCTTCGAAAACGACCTTCAATCCTCCGTCTTCTTCTCCGAAGTTGCAATGGCACTCTTGCCTCCTTCTCTCTCCAACTGTGTGTTATCCAATGCGATAATACGATAATGAATTAGGGTTGAGAAAACTCAATATATCTCCCTAATCCCGTAACCAACCTGGACCGTTGGATTAGATCCAATGATGAAAACTCATCCTGAAATCCGCTTCAGCCCCCCGACACACAGAGTTCGGCCAGAACTCTGTGTGGGGCAACCAGCACTGGATGGCTAGACCCTGGAACGGCCAGACCGAGTTCGGCCAGAACTCGGCCTGGGACCGAGTTCGGCCCGAACTCGGCAGACTTGGTCCAGAACCCCCTTTGGGGCAGCAGCAGCAGTAACAACTACTCCCGAGCTTCTCCGACATCGGACGACGCTCGTCGCACTCCGGGATCTTCTCCACATAGGTTGGGAACCCCACCCACTCCAACAAGATCCACGTCCACCTTGTCGACCTCGAGTGCGGCCTCTCTGACATCGAACCTAATGATCTCCTCCAGAGCACTGTCGGGTCCTTCTTCTCCACTGTCCAGCGCCCAGCCGACGGTGCCATCTTTACCGAACCGGGGGCCACGATGACTGTGCCTAGTCAGACGCCGACACAACGCCGTACCACCACAGTCCAGCAATATATTGGCCGCCGATCTCCAGTGATGTTTACACTCCCTCTCCTTCTGCCTCAAATCTCTCCCTGTCTTTCTCTCTCTTGATTAGGGATGAGGCTTGATGTTAGAAATTAATAGAAGTTTTTTTATTGATTAATTTTATGTGCTTTGGGCTGAACACATAAGAATGCATGTCAGGCTTTATAATCATTAATGAATTTTTGACTTATATGATCTATATATTGAGTTAGTATTTGGGCTTGTCCCGATAGTAATAAGGATTTATTTAGAATTATCAGATTAATTTTGGGCCTTGGCTTTTGTTTGGGTAATAATAGTTTGGGATGTTATTTTTAAATAGATATATTGTTGCAAGTAGTATTATCATCACAAATATTTATTATTATTTTATATTATCTAAATTATAATGTTATGTACTATTATTATTTTATTATATTAGTATTTATATAATACTGTTTATCATTGATATTATTAGTATTATTAGTATTATTGTTACTAATAGTATTATTTATTTAGAAATTATATAAAAATATAAAAATATTTCGAAAATGTTATTATCAAGTTTTGACCTAAAATCATATTTGAAAAAATTGGAGTTTTAGTACTAGATGATTTTCTATATTTTCGAAATACTTATCTAAAAATATTATGATCAATAAGAAAAAAATAGCTTCTAATATTATCAGTAATTTTCAAAATAATTATATGTATTTAGTTATGATTTTTTTCTTTCAAATCATAAACTATGACTAATATAGTCATTTTCTATTCCTTGATCATGGACTTTCCTTCGACCTCGATTATTGTGTCGAACTCTGAATCTGGACTCCTACATACCATTTTGGGCTATTTGAACTATTCTGGACTCAATGGAACCCCCTGCCTTGTCGTTTGAGACCATCTTGTGGAACATAGCATCGGTACCTATTCCATATCGACACGTTCGTGTCGTGTACATCGACTCCAACTAATTTAGACGAGTACATTCTCTGACAGTTTTTATTATCATGTTAATCTCTATGATATCAGTTTGTAGTGTTATACTTGATTCCTGATACGAGGGTATACGGATTAGTATATCTTGGATCCTATCATGAGATGTTATTTTCTGGAGGACCCTTTATGTATCTTATATTTCTTGTACATGTACATACATCGATTCAGGAGTAGGCTGGCCCCCTGTTCCTTGAATCTCGTGTCGTAACGTGACATAGTTGGATCCACTATACTAGTCGGAAGATAAGAAGATATTAGTAGATTATGTGATCATACCCCAAATACTTGTGCATAGTTTACTCTCACCTCACGCAGGGTATAGCCTGATCATATTATACTTGTACATAGCTTTCCATGTATGGTCGGCCTGATCCATTACATGTACTTGTGCATAACCGATCATATGGAATAGCCAGATCTTGTCCCAAATCGATCATATAATAAACTAATGTCTCAAGGCACAATTTAGTACTATACATGTTCTATTCTAGTTATTACCTACTGATACATTCGTACTCATGATCACTTACAGTACATAGTTGCCATGATATGCCTATATGTTTTCCTATTTTCTCATTGTTCAGTATTGCTTATCCATCATGTATTTTCATTGCTTACTATTATATATAGATTTTGTCAATTTAATGGAAGTGCTATTAGTTTATATATTTCGCTCCAATCCTGATTGGATAACTATATTTTTAGGAGTTGTTATACCCCACATTTTTGGACTACATGATGATGTTAGCTGAAACAGATTTCGATGTTCCATTGACCGTTAGTTGACCTTTGGAGAGCTCTAGGCCGTCATTCTTTATCTAGATTAGGTTTATGTTTATCGAATTTGTCTCCGACATATTCTTGATATGTATCATCATGGACACTTGCTGGTTAGTGTTATTGTTATCTTTCTTATTCATATCTTCCTTAGCTATATGTGATTGAATACATGTTGATATTGTAGATTATGGAGATTTTGAGATATTATTATTTGAGGACGGAACAACATTCTATCGCTGATACTACGACGTAGGCTGGACGTGCCCTACGTACTTGTGCCCGCACATCCGAGTACGGGTCGTAACAAATGAGTATCCAAGAGAAGTCTAGAAGCATAAATATAAATCAAATCCACATCCTTTAAACCCCATAAAATTTTATTGTAGGTTTCTTATTTATTTTCATAATTGTTTAATTTTTGGTATTTGTATGTCGAGTGCGAATACGTATATACAAAGTATTTAAATTTTTGCCGAAAATTTTAATTATAAAATTTATTTTTTTTGGAAATAAATATTTTGGTTCAATATCATAGAAGGTAAATATTTTTATTTATTTGAAAATATAAAATATTCCATAGATTTGTCAAACTTGACTTTTATTTTATTTATTATAAAAAGACTTTTTTATTTGTTATACAAATATAGGTACTAATTTTAAAAATAATATTATGTAAATAATTTGTACTATTTTTGTGCGAGGTAAATAAAAATATATTCATGTATATTTTGTAAAATTTTGATTTTCAAAAGTTATTTGATTTGATTTTTATTTATGGAAAAGTATTAATTTATTTAAAATTATTTTATAAAAAAGGTATTTTTAATGTTTAAATACTTATCGTTATTTAATTTGTGATTATATATTATCGACTTAGTTTAAAAAAATATTATCGACTTAGTTTTAAATTAATTTAAATTAAAATAGGGATTTATCCATTAGCGGGTTTAAACTATTACTAGTCCTCATCCAACTGAAACTTTCACCTCCTATTTAAGGAGACCCGCTTTGTCCTTTTCCTAGAAATTCGATAACCTAAAATTTCTCTACCGAGGTGTGTGTACCGTGTCGGTGTCCACATTTTTTGTGTCAGCTGTGATGGCCTCGGATCCGACCCCGGGTCCACTATAATAAATTTTTTACGGCATCACCATCTCCTTATCCGACACGTCGGACACGATTCTAAGTCCACAAAATTTTTCGTGTCCATGTCTCGCAGGACACACCGACACAATTTCTAATAGAAAATTTTCTAACCCTAACCCTAGATCTCCCAGCCGCCCCGCTCCTTCCTTGCTGTGCCAACTCTGGCCAAATCCTATCGGACCCCAGCCACCTGCCGCCATGGGTTATCCTCCGACGACCTGTTGTCACAGCCACCTCCACCATTGAGACTGTTAGATTTTTATTGTACCCTGTCGATTCATGAGATGAAGAATATAATAAAATTGATTGCGGAAGCTGTTTGCCATTAAAATTGTTTTTATTGAAATCTTAATACAAACAGAACAGTGATACAATATAGGACTTAGATGTAGTCCTAGGAGTACACTTTTGTTTAAGCTGGGTCCTTAGTGCCAATGGAGCGAGTGGTAATGCGTTGACTCCGTTGACCGGCTGACGGCGGTTATCGGTTCTCTGAAGGTGTTGATTACTCTGGGTGCTGGAGCTTGCTGAGAGGAGGAAGACGTTGAGTGTCTAGAACTGCCTCTCCGGTGATTCTCTGTTGTGGATTCTCTGTGAGTCTTATGTTCTGAGTCTCTGTGTGTGTGAAGGAGATGATCCTTCTATTTATAGTTTTGCAGGCTGGCTGCTCATGCGCGCATGTAGGATGCGCCGGTGTGGGAACGCCACGTGGAGGTTGCTGATGGAGGCGCATGGATGCTGCGCCCTGATCGAGGGAGAGAACTCTTCATACTGCTGTTGTGAGCTGGCACGTAGCAGGGGGAAGATCTTTCCGTTGCTGAAATCTTGGATGAGTTGAGTCAAAAGACACGTGTCGTCGACTCATGGTTCGAAGATCTCGGATTTGGTGGAGAGGAGTGATCTGGTGGGCTGCGCCTTGGATTGGGCGCAGGAGGAGGCTGCGGCTCATAACCTTTAGGAGTTACAAACCATTTGGGGCGCATGGCTTTTGAGGCGCATGCAGGCGACTTTCCTTCTGTCTTTCGGGATCAGAGATCAGTCTGGGGCGCATGGCTTTTGAGGCGCATGCAAAACTTCAACCGGAGACTCTTCTTCTATCTTTAGGGATCAGTGAAGGATCTGAGGTGCATGGCTTTTGAGGCGCATGCTGGTTTGGACGCATGGCCGTAAAGGCGCATGCGGGTGTGGACGCATGGCCGTAGAGGCGCATGCGGGTGGCCTCGTGGCAGTAGCCGTCGGAAGTCATGATGATGCTGACGTTGCCGACGCTTCGTTTTCTGAATAAAGTTGTCAACTGTTCAGACTTTGGGAGGCGTGCTGCCAACTCTGTCAGTTCAGCATTTAATGTTGGTGACGTTCGATGGACAGCTGAGTGGGCACGTCGGTTGGCGTTCTACTCGGTATGGAGATGTGTGGGGGCGCACCCTCTATAATGCACCGAGTACTGTAGGGCGCGTCTGTGTGATGCACCTGATGCCGAAGGGCGCATCCGTGTGATGCGCTGTTTGGCTGGCGCATCGGACATGTCTTTTAATGATGCGGTTGTCTCGCTCTTCGAGTGCTATAAATAGCCGTTTGGCTGAATTCGAGGCGTCCGGTTCATCCATTTAATGTAAATTCATTGTACGGAATTTGGAGGGCCATCCACTTGGCGCGTGGGTTTGATCTGCCCGGCCTATAAATAGTGGCATGGAGAGAAGATTTGCTTCTCATTCCCTCACGTACTTCCAATATGAACTTGAACATACGGGTGCATTCTGCTGACGAAGTGCTCCCGAGGGTGAAGATGAGACGCTGCGTTGTCTTTGATGCACTTGAAGGTGACTATTACATCCAAAAGACGGAGTCGAGGGCTTCTGAGGCAGGCGTAAGGTGCCTGTTGCATCCAAAGATAGGGATGCTCGAGCCTCGTCTCCGTTATTCTGGAAGAGCCGTAGATCGAAATGGCGGTACAAGGCTCTTTCTTCCTACAAAGTGGGGTTTCCCTACTTTGATCGTGTCGAAAGCTGCTCCTTTAGCCGTGGTTTCGATCACGGTCTTCCTTCGGCTTTGGAGGCTCTTTCGAAGCCTCCCCTGGCCATAGCATTTGCGGTGCTCTTCTCTTCCTTGGTTCCAGCCAGAGGGTTAAATGCTTTGTGTCGAAGCATTTATCGGGCGAGCCTGGTTGGAAGAGCGGCACATAACTGGGCTCTGCTCGGCCAGGTGAGCCTGGCTGGAAGAATTTGGCTGAAGGGATGCACATAACTGAGCTGCTGGAGAGATGACGGGATGTGCCTGGATGGAGGCGCATGATATCTGCTGCGCCTTACTGGTGGCGCATAGTGATGCTGCGCCTATCTGGAGACGCATGGTGGCCGCTGCCCTTATCTGAAGGCGCATGATGGCCGCTGGCTGTAGTCTTAGGCTCTTTCCTTTGTAGAAATTCTCCTTTGTACAGCCTTTTCTAGACATGTAATAGACTTTTATATATAAATAAAAAGTCCTTCTTCAAATGTCTATAGTTATTGACTTTGCTGTGAAGTTCTTCGTCTGAGTTCTGGCGCATGTAGTATCTGGCGCATGGGCTTTCTGGTTGTGAAATTCCATGCTTCTACAAGACCCCTTTCAAAGTTTTCAAAACTTTTGAATAAGTTTTGGAATACTTTGAATAAGAAGCATGGAGGTCAGGGCGCATGATTTCTGGGCGCATGCCTGTTCGGGCGCATGCTCTTCTCAGTTAATGATGATGGTGCCTCGGTAACCGAAAAGATTAATGATGATCTTTTGGTCTTATTTGGTTCTATCCTTGCACAGAACCCGAGGCGACGGCTGAGATCACACGTCATCTGTTCACGCGTGCGACCATGCCCTATAAATAGGTAAGAGTCGGAGAGAGAAAGGGTTTTTCTTCTCTGTGCCTCTGCTTCTTTAGAGTTTCTTCTTCAAAACCCTAACTTCTCCTTCTTCGAGAGAATGGCTCCCAAGACTCCTCGCGGCGCTGCCGGCAAGGGGAAGGAGAAAGCGAAGGAGTCCGCGGAAGTTGCGGCGGCTGTCGTTCCCCGTCGGCCTATCGAAGTTCGGCCGGAGGTGGTTGGTAAGTCTCATTGTCCGTACGCCAACGCACATAGGCCTTGAGTCTTTAATGATGTGCCACGGTCTTTGCCCGCCGACGCGCATGGGTTTAAACCCTGGTGATGCGCCGAGGCTATACTGCTGACGCACATGGGTTCAAACCCTGATGATGCGCCGAGGCTATACTGCGGACGCGTATGGGTTCAAACCCTGATGATGCGCTGAGGCCATACTGCTGACGCGCACGGGCTCAAACCCTGATGATGCGCCGAGGCCATACTGCTGACGCGCACGGGCTCAAACCCTGATGATGCGCCGCAGTTTTCTCCTTTAGACACATTGTGTGTTCTCTTCTGACTTTTTCTGATCTTTTACTAGTGTCGATGGCAATCCCGCCTTTAAGTGAAGTTTTCTTAGAGGCTGCCTTCAACCAAATGGGAGTAGAGCATAACGAGGAAGTGATAAACCCTGCTCAAGATGCTCTTATGCTGGATCAGTCTCCTGAAAGAATGACCCTAATCCGTGAACAGCAGTATTGGTTCCTCAAACGGATGATGGAGCGTGGAGTCATTAAACCCTCCACATCTGATAAAGTGACCTTCCTGAAGCCTGAGTTCCTGTTTGGAGACCGTCTCACTTCTACTGATTCGTCAGTACTGAAGGTCAAGGAGGACTGGTTCTTTACTGCGAATGGAGTGCATATGACTGTTAAGCAACTTGAACGTCAGTGGCCTTTGACGTCCTTCTGTCGCCTTGTTTCCCAGAGGAGAATGTCTTGGGAGCTTACCCCTTCTCAGGGGGGAGCGATGACTGGTGTCATCCAAATTGATTCTACTTCCGACCAAAGGGATGCTTTGACCGTTGTACGGTCTGGGTCTTCTTACACTTGGCGGACTTTACGTCCTGGGAGCCTCTTCAGTGATGTACCCATTGATATGTTTGCTTATAGTGCTTCGACTTTTAATGGCTGCCCCGCCCTCCGGATATGACAGGGAGACCAGCCTTATCGCAGGCACCCAGTTAGCAGCGACTGGGGATACGCCAGGGAAGGCTCGGCCGCATCGTCCGTCAGGGGTGGGTCAACGGAGTGCCCCCTCCGCATCACAAGCAGAACCCTCGGGCGATCGACCGAAACGATGTGCAGATACAGGGGCTGAATCTCTTGTATCGAAGAAGCAGAAGAAGGCATCGTTACCGACGGTGTCATCGGATTCGGCGTCCGAAGAGGTAAGGACATCCTACTAAATCTGATTTTTGGTTCCGCCACTTACGAGATCCCATCTTCTTTTGTAGGAGCCGCTAAAAAGAAAACCTCGTACTCCAAAGTCGGGTGGGAGTAGGCGAGAAGGGATGGCGAGCTCGTCTGGAGTGCGTATCCCGCCGACAATGATGTCTCTCATGGAGGAAGATCCGGAGGATACTGTTGTCGTGGTGGTTCCGGTCAGGAGGGAACCTGAGGGTGCAGCAGCTTCCGAGGTGGCGAAGGCCACAGCGGAGGCTTCATATATCGAAGGTTTAGCAAGTGCGCAGCTTCCTGGTGATGAAGAGGAATGGAGTTCATCATCTTTCGATGACACCGCTTCGGAGCTGCAGGAGTCTGTTGCGGGGGCAGCAGAAGCAGTGGGGATAGAGGAGAGGGTTGATTCCCCTCCTGGTCATGATGAAGGGAGGTCGGCTGAATCATTGCCGAATCTTTCCTTGGCTTCAACCATGGACATAGAGATGGCTACCGATCAGGCGGTAGCGACAGATTCTGTCCCTGTAGAGGGACTTGAGAAGAATGAGACTCTTCTGCCGGTCTTGTCTCCTGGGGCTGGCCAGGAGATAAATGTTGACCTCCCCGTTTTGCCGGGGGAGGTGGCTGATGCTGATAGAATGTCGGGGGAAGAGGTAGCCGTTGACGTCGGTGATTTCTCCGGGCTTGAGAAGGGTAAGGGTGTGGAACCCTCTGTTGCTCCTTCTACTTGGGGTACTATCATGACGCATGCGCCGGCTCCTTCTGTTCTTTCGGCTCCTCGGGCTAGCAGTCTGGGCCCTGTTGATGAAGAGCCTATTGCTGCCGAGGTTCAAACCTCTCAGATCGAGGTCGGCGGATCTTCCTCCGGTCCGCAAACTGTAGTAGCTCCCTCAACTCCTGCTATGACGCCGCAGGTGCTGGCGGAAGCCAACGGGTATGTGAAATTCCTCGTCGAGGGAGTGTACAAAATGTTGGAGAAAGGTGTATCTGCAGTGGTAGATGCCAAGGGGAGCTTTGCGGCAGCAAAAGCTTTGGCAATGCCTTGTATCGAGCTGATCCGCATTCACCAGGGCCATGACCATATGGCCGAAATTCTGGAGGTTTCGGTGATGGAGCTGGACGAGCGGCTCGCGAAACTGCAGCGCATCCAACGAAATGACCTCTCGGTCTTGATAGATGCAGAGATAGGAAAGTCGATGGCTGAGATCGAGGCTTCCCATCGAGCCGAGGTGAGCAGTTGGGAGCGTGAAGTGGTTGGGACTGAGGCTGCGGCGGAGCAGCTGTCTCAATCTATGAAGAAGACGACGGAGAAGCGGGCTGCGGTGGATGCTAACATCGCAGAGATTGATGCTCAGATGCGCCGTCTTGAAGACCAGCGGGCCCAACTTCAACTAGAGGCTGAGCGTGTCCTGGCTGAACACGTGTCATTCAAGCAGGAGGAAATGACTCTTACTCAGCGGACCCTTGCTTTGGCTCAGCAGCGACGACAGCTTGATGAGAAGTATGAGAGTAAAACTTCCGCTGAGGCTGTCGGGTTAATGCGTCAAGAAGCCGAGCTGCGAGTCCAGGCGACTGTGGAAACTCGCACTGCCGACCTGAGACGTCGAGTCAGAGAACTCTCATCCCACCCTGGGGAGGATCGGGGATTGTAGCTTCTCTTCTTTTTTATGTGTTTTTTGCAACTCTTGCTGGGGAAATAGCGTATTTCTGTACTCCTTTTTAAAAAATAAAGAAATACACTATCTCTTTGATGTGTTCATTTTTGATTTCATGAACTTGATGATTTATGTGGACCTATTATCTTTTGCGCACCTTGGTTTTAGGTACAGATAATAAGTATAAAGGAACCAACCTGTTTGCTCAGAGGTAATGTGGACATGGCAATCATTAGGTTCAAATGATAGAATCTTCCTACTCAGAGGTGTTTATGGACGTGGTAGGAATGATCCTGGGGGATACGCTGAACAACTCAGAGGTAATGTGGACGTGGAAGTTCTGCGATTAATGTACGACAACGTAGGAGTTGCTTGTACGGGATGTTTACTCAGAGGTAATGTGGACGTGGTAAACATGAAGGATAGCGTAAGCTCACGAAGTGTAAGGTTCCGCTTTGTAGGATGTAGAGAGACAACTCAGAGGTAATGTGGACGTGGTTATCTTTCTACGGAAGGATGCCACGGAACAGCTGGGTTCCGAAAGCGATTGATTTTGTGAAAAGAGGTTGTTTGGGGAAATACATGTCTTGGAGGATGTCAAGAGTAGTACTTCTTTAGGAACTTGCCGTTGATGGACATCATGAACAAGTCCCCATTGGGTTTGGCGAGCCGGTAAGCACCGTTTGAGTATACCGTCTCAATGATGAAGGGTCCTTCCCATTTGGGCTCGAACTTCCCTGGTGTCTTGTGAGTTAACACCATTGGCCTTCTGACTGCTAAAACCAGGTCGCCAACTTGGAAAGTTCTTTGCTTGACCTTCTTGTTGAAAGCCTGTGATATACGGGCTTGGTAAAGTTCGATACGTTGTTGAGCTAGGAGACGCTTTTCGTCAAGTGCCTCCAATTCCCGCAGACGACGACGTTGATTGTCTTCTTCTGTGAGATCGTTTGTGATTGCCACGCGGGGCGAAGGTATCTGTATCTCGAGAGGCAGTACTGCTTCGCTCCCGTAGACCAGGGAGAATAGAGTGTTGCCTGTTGGGGTCCGTACCGTTGTGCGGTAGGCCCAAAGGCATTCGCCAAGCTTTTCGTCCCAGTCGCGTTTGTTGGATGACACGACTTTTTTGAGTAGCCTGACGATAGTTTTGTTGAATGCCTCGGCCAATCCGTTTGCTGCCGGATTGTAGGCGGTTGAGGCCACGTTTTGAATACGATTCTTGTCACAGAACCTGCTGAAAATGTGGCTGATAAACTGAGGACCATTGTCATGGATGATTCGCCGGGGTACCCCGAAACGGTAAATGACATAGTGTTTGATAAAGCTGACCACCCTGGATCTTTTTACTTCTGCTAGTGGGACTGCTTCCGCCCATTTGGAGAAGTAATCGGTGATGGCCAGGATGAAGCGGTGTCCTCTCGATGAAGGAGGGGTGATTGGCCCTACAATGTCCATGCCCCAGGCTTCGAATGGCCAGGAGGCGACTGTAGGATGTAGAGGTTCAGATGGTGTATGTATGAAGTCTGCATGAAGTTGGCATGCATGGCACTTCTTAGCATATTCCACTGCGTCGACAACCATGGTTGGCCAGTAGTAGCCCATACGTCGCAGTCGATCTTGCAACTTAGGCCCTGGTTGGTGAGCGCCGCAAGTTCCGTCATGAGCTTCTCGAAGAGCTTCGGCCGCTTCTTCGTTAGACAGGCATCGAAGGAGAAGCCCGTCGAAGGAGCGTCGGTACAGCGTTTTAGTGGCTGTATCGTAGTAGAATCGAAGAGAGCGTCTCCTGACTGAGACGGCTTCCTTCGGGTCCTCTGGAAGGATTCCGTAGACAGCGAAGTCGATGAACGGGAACCTCCAGTCTCGGACATTAACCCCAGTATTTGTCGGCATGGCGTGAGCCATTTGCAAACATAGGTTGTTTCTGGGACAAATCAAGTCTCGGCCAGTTACTGTGACATAGTGTTGAGTCCCAAGGGGCGCGGCCAATGAGGCTACGAGGCCAGCTAGAGCGTCAGCCTCCAAGTTTTGTAGGCGGGGTACATGTTCGATGAAGAACCCAGTGATGGTTGAAATGATGTTCAATGCAACTTCATGGTAAAGGATCAAATCTTCATGGCGAACCTCGTATTGCCCCCGAATCTGGTTTACGACGAGTTTCGAGTCGCCGTAGGCTTCCAGATGATCCACCCCCAGCTGTTGTGCTAGCTGGAGTCCCATGACGAGTGCATTGTACTCAGCAACATTGTTGGAGCACGGCTTCGAAAGGGAGTATGCGCGCTGGATGACCAGCTGATCGGGGGAGACTAAGACTACCCCCACTCCTGCGATGATTTGGCCATTGGGGCCCGTTCTTGAAGCGCCATCGAAGAACATCCGCCAAACGGGGCTTCCTTCAGTGACGTTTGATTCTTGGACTTCATCCGGGATGTCTTCATAGAGTTTTAAAGATTCTGGGATGGGGTGTGCAGCTAAAAAGTCAGCCAGAGCTTGACCCTTGACTGCCTTCTGCGGGACAAACACCATGTTGTATGGTGTTAGTAGGATCGCCCATATAGCCAGCCGGGAGTTTAATGACCCTGGCTTCGTCATGAGAACTCTGAGCGGATTGACTCGGGAGATGACGTGAATTATCTGGCCCGAGACGTAATGACGAGTCTTCTGAATGGCAAACACCAAAGCCAAGCACTCCTTTTCAACGGGGTTGTACCGGTGTTCGGCCCCAATGAGTGTTCGACTGAGGTAGTAGATTGCTTGCTCGTAGCCTGCATCGCTGTTTTGAGCCAGCAAAGCGCCGAGGGAATGATCCATGGCACGGACGTAGAGGAGGAATGGTTGGCCGGCGACAGGTGCCACTAGGACTGGCGGGCTTGTTAAGTAAGCCTTGATGTCGTCGAAAGCCTTTTGGCACTCCTCTGTCCAGACATAAGAGACTCCCTTCTTCATGAGCTGAGTAAAGGGTTGACATTTACCGGAGAGGTTTGCTATGAACCTCCGGATGTATGCCAAACGTCCCTGTAAGCCCCGAAGTTCTCGAAGGTTCTTCGGAGGGTCCATGTTAAGGATGGCTTTAGTCTTCTCGGGATCGACATGAATGCCTTTTGCCGTGATGACAAAGCCCAAGAATTTGCCGCTAGAAACCCCCAGGAAGGATTTAGCGGGGTTCATTTTGAGTTGATGTGCCCGCATGAGATCGAAGACCGTCTTTAGGTCCTGTAGGTGATCTCTTTTGAGGCGGCTTTTGACTGCGATGTCGTCAACATAGCACTCAACTGTCTTGCGAAGATGTTGACGGAAGATGGTGCTCATAGCTCGCTGGTACGTTGCACCGGCGTTCTTCAAGCCGAAGGGCATTACTGTGTAGCAGAAAACACCCTTTGGAGTCCTGAATGACGTGTGTTTTGCGTCATCGGGGAACATCTTGATTTGATTGTAGCCTGAATACCCGTCCATGAAGGACATGCGTTCAAAGCCACATGTGTTGTCAATCATTACATCGGTGATTGGGAGCGGGAATTCATCCTTCGGGCAAGCAGAGTTGAGATCCCTGAAGTCGATACAGACTCGTATCTTCCCGTTCTTCTTGGTGACAGGGACGACGTTGGCTACCCAGTCCGGGTGTTGTTCTTCACGGATGAAGCCACTGGTCAAGAGTTTGTCCACCTCCTGATCGATGGCGTTCATGATGTCCGGGCGGAAGCGTCGCTGTTGTTGTTTGATAGGTTTGGCATCTGGTAAGATGTTCAACCTATGCATCGCGATCTGTGGATCGAGACCCGGCATGTCTTCGTAGCTCCAGGCGAAGACGTCGATATACTCCTTAGCGAGTTGGACTAAAGATTCTCGGTCTTCTCCTTCCAAGCTTTTGCTGATAAAGATGGGTTTAGAAGAAGACCCATCCCCGAGGTCGATTTGCTCGACTTCGTCTTCGGTGGGAGGTTCTCGTAACTCAAAACGAGACTCCCATTGTTCTCCTAGGCGTTGAGCCCAGGGTTCCTCTTCGAAGGGTTCCGACGGTTGGTCTTTGCCTTCATCTTTCTGAGGTTGCGCCGATGTCATGTTAGCTGACAGCACTTTCCTGAAGACTGATCCGATACTGGTATCGGAATCCCACGTCGATGCTTCCGACGAGTAGGAATGTTCTATGTCTTCTGCGTCTGAACTCTCTGGAGTTGATGGCGGCGTGACATAGCCTAACCCCCGTCGAGTCCGATTATAGTAATCCTGTGGCTTTCCATTGGGCATCGAAAGCTGGACAGGGAGATGCCGACCCTTGCCGTAGTTTAGGCCTTTATTGCTTTTCAGGTCGTAGCCCATCTTTTGGATGATGTGCTTAGCCGCATCTGTGTACCGATAGACTTGTACTCTGCCGGTATCAGGTTCGGGCTCGATTGACGGGAGGTTCCGACGACGCTCGATTTTGCCCGAGATGATGGTGCCTTCGTCTCGGCTTCGTGGAGGGACTATGAAGACTCCTTGAGACGGGACTATTTGATTGTGGTAGACGGTCGTTACTTGTGTTTGCAACGACCGTAGAGCGTTGTCTAATGTATACATGGCATTCCAGTGTGGAAGACAAGAATAATTGAAAGACACTCTATTATTGATAAAGTACGAGATTTTATCCCGTGGGATTACATTGTCGAAGGAGGGTGCGTCTACATCAGCAGAGATATATTCGCCAAGCTCCTCGTCTGTAAGCACTGGGGCCGGATCAGGAGAGTCCTCCACCGCTCTGACTTTGGGGTCTGAGAGGGTTATGTGAGCCCTCTCCGGCATCTTGGATGACTGCGGCGGCTTGCCTTTAAGACGCACCTTGAGGGGTGCCTCGGTTGCGCTCCCTTGTAATTTTATCACCAGGGCAGCCGCTGTTTGTGGTGGCTTCCCCTTGAGGCGTATCTTCAGGGGAGCTTCGCGAGCTGGCGCTTTTTCTGATAGCTTGATGCTCATTGGAGGCGCCTTCTGGGGTGGTCTCCCTTTCAGACGGATTTTCAAGGGGGCGTCAGGAGTCGCTTCGGGCTCCAAGTCCGGCTCTATTGCTGTCTCTGCTTCATCATCGGCGTCGTTGGCTTCCTCCTCGTCAAGTGGCTTGTACAAGTCGGAATCGGTGAAGTAGGCCTCAATCCCTTTGAAGGGATCGATATCTGCAAACTCCGTCCGGATGACGCCGTTGGTGGATACATATTTCATGCATTGGTGGAGCGTGGAGGGCACCACCATGTACTCATGTAACCATGGTCGTCCGAGTAAGATGTTGTAGTTGACCTCGGCATCCACCACATAACAAGTCACCTCAGTTTTGAGGCTGCCGATGTGACACTTCAGCCGGATCTTGCCCAGTGGCTCGCTCTTGCTGGCGTTGAAGCCGCTGATGGTCGTATTGGAGGGCGCTAGCCGGTACATTGGGATCCCCAGCTTTGATAGCAGCGCCTTTGGAATGATGCTTAGGAAAGACCCCGGATCGATCTGAATCCTGCTCACCTTTACCGAACCGATGTACCCTGTGTAATACAACGGTCGGTTATGTCGGTGATGCTTGAGCAGCATGTCTTGTTGGGTGAAGGTTATGTTTGGGATAACTTCATCCGCACAATGACAGTGTGCACAAGTAGTTGGTAGGTCTTCAGGTTGCTTGACCTGACTGAGAAAGGATTCGGCATCCTTCAGAGCTTCGCAGAGAGCTTCTCGGGAGTCCTTGGAGAGACGCAGGAGCTCGAACAGAGACAAGCATGCAGGAGTACTGGCCAGTTGTGCCAGAATGTCAAAATTGTGGGGCTTGGCTACCCCCGAAGCATTTTCTTTCCGCAGAGGTCTGTCGAAACGGGCCTCCACTTGCTTTTGTTTATTGGCTGCTGAGGGCTTGGATGGACCCTCCTCAGGGATGGTGCCAGGAGGCACCACTTCGGCGGCAGCTTCACCGGGCTGGGAGTTCTGTTGTGCACGCGTCTGCACAGGAAGCGCCTCTTCCGTTGAAGAAGAGACCGTGCGGCAAGACTTGATCTTCCTGCCTTTTGCTTTGGAGGTAGGGCGTACCTCCGGTTGAGTTACCTCGGAGACGAGGTCGGGGTGAACCCAGAGGACCTCTCCTCGAGATGTGGTGAGTGGGACAAGTCCACTCACATTGTCACGGGTGGGTGGCAAATTTACCACCTCCATTGTCGCCTTAGGGATGGGGACGACGCCATCTTGTGTGGTAGTCGGCGGCAAGGTGCCGAACTGAAGTGACACCACATTAGCTGACACCGTCTTCTCTTCGTAATCGACGGAGATTACATCCGCATTGATCATGCGCTGGATGTAATTTTTGAGGACGTAGCAGTCCTTAGTCGGGTGTCCGACAAACCGATGGTAGTGACAGTACCTTGGGTTGTCCACCTTCCCGACTTCATCGGGCCGCTTCGGGTCCGGAAGCTTGATCTTGTCACCCTGCTTCAGTATCTCAAAGAGTTGCAGGGTGTCGTCATCATTGAATGAATAAACCTCCTTGGGTCTTGGTGCCAGTGGAGGCTTTTGAGTAGGCGCAGATGCGCCCTTCGAGGCATTAACAGTCAATGCCTGTTTCCCCTTTGTTTCTCGTCCGGAGTTGTTGGTTGCGAACTTTTTCCCCTTATCGTCAAAGGCGGGGAAGCTAACACCCAGAAGACGTGCATTGGCCGCCTTCTTCTCTGCAGCTTCAGCTTCAATGATTAGGGTGCTCCAGTCGGGAGGGGGAGTAGAGTTAAGCCAGAGCTTTACTGCAGGCAGCATGTTCATACTGCAAGCAGAGAGAAGCGCATGTTCTGGCATGCCTGGAGGTAACCTGAAGCAGGCCTGACGGAAGCGTTCGATGAATGCCCGAACCGTTTCCTTGTCCTTCTGGCATATCTCAATGAGAGACGCCATCGTCATGTCCTTTCCACCGTCGTAGAAGCGGTCGAGGAAGAGGCGTGTCAGGTCGTCGAAGGACGATATGGAATTATCGAGGAGGCTGCAGTACCAGTCATACGCCACCCCTTTCAGGGCCCCAACAAAGATGCTGATGAGGAGTGCGTCCTCCTTCGGAAGATGCCCTGTCTGCGACTGGAAGTACGTCAGGTACCGTCGTGGAGAGTCCTTCCCGTCATACGGCGTGAGTGTTTGTGGTTTATACTTTGGGGGATAAACCACCTTGTTCCACTCAAGGGGATAAGGCTGGGGAATGCCCATCTTCTGGCGTTCCTCCTGCCTGTTCTTGGACTCGAAGCGCTCCCGCAGATCTTTGATCGTTTCGACCACGTCCTCCGTGGAGCTAGGAGCCGGGGAAGGAGGTACTACCTGGAGTGGAGCGTTTGAGGGCTCCGATGTCCGGGGTGCTTCTGTGTCTGAGGGTGTCCGCTGGAGGGGCACACTCGACTCTCCATTGGCTCCTGGGTCGGGACCATTTGAAGGTGTCCTGATCAAGGCCGACCGCATCTCAAACACTGCTTGAGTCAGTGCTTGCATTGAGGCAGAGAGGGTTTTGAGTCCTCCCTCTAGCGAGTCTATGCGCTGGACAATGTCCTGTGGCGGCGCATCAGCCTCAAGATCACCCCCGGTCATGTATACTATCATGACACGGCCGGAAGTGGATGGATTAGTTGAGGCTTCGCTCTCAGCCTCGCTCTCATGTGGGGGAGTTACTTCTCCTGGTGTTTGGCCACCCCCAGCCACATTCTGGAGTTTGTCTTCGACAGGCGCATCTGCAAGGGTCTGACTGCCCTCAGCTCTGTATTGAAGGGCCTCTTCGTTTTCAGCACTACCCCCGACGGTGTCCTGGAGGACATCGTCATTTTGAGGGGCTTCAGGGAGGCCATCTTCGCCTTGATGAAGATCCGCCGCAGCTGTGCTTTGGACATCTTCGTCTTCGGAAGGAGGCTCGACAAGGGTCTGGCTACCCCCAGCTTCCTCCAAGGACTTCTTCCTCGACCGAGTGCCTTCGAACACTCCAGAGGTCATGACAGCTGCCTTGGTTTTCCTCGGCTGGCTTTTGGATGAAGACGAGGAATTTGCAGTCGTCTTCCGGACAGATGAGGAATTGGAGATCACGTTGCATGACGTAATCTTTAGTTCCTCTTCTGCTGACACCTTCGTCCCAAGGCGATGTCGGAGGGGTGTCGATGATTGTAGCCGTTGGAAGACCGACTGCTTTGGCGGTACTGCCGTCTTGCAACAGCAGTTGATGGTGACCACTGCACAAGTGTGCCCCGTGAGAGGCGCATCGTGCTTGTTGGTCAACTCTCCTGACCGGCGCTTGTGAGTGATCATGTTGCGCAAGTCGTTGGAGGAGAGTGCTACCCTCACACCCCTCTCAGGCGCATGGCAGAGCCAAGCGCCGGGGTGGTCGGGTGAGTGCTGCGTCCCCTGATCTAATACCAAGCAGGCATCACGATCAGTAGTGGGGGAACCACAGCATTTGAAGTGACTTGAACGGACCTCATACGCACAACCAGAGGAGGCGCGGGAGTTCAAGACCACTGAGTTTGCCTCTCTCGGCTTGGTTGTGCACGCAGTGAATGCGCCCAAGCCAGATGAGGGCTTTGAAGGTCGACTCGTTGTTGGTGCAGAAGCACTTGAGTCAACCTTGTACAGCTTGCCATCGGCAGCGCGCATGATCGTAAGCGCGTGCCTCTGGCCGGCTGCTGGCATAGCACGTTTGTGGCGCATGGCCCGTGCCGCCTTGGATTTCTTCATACCAGCCCGCTGGGGCGCATAGTACTCAGCATCCAAATTCTCTTCGCCATTACAGCGAGTGAGTCTGTCGAAGACAGAGGCTCGTTGTGGCGCATCAGAAGTAATGCGCGGGGCATTGGCTGCGCCCCTGCTCCGTCGACGTATCTTCCTCGCCTGAGAGGAAGATGGCTGGGGAACGTGGTCAGCCGCATGCTTCCCCGAGAGATGCGCTGCATCAGCGGGCGCACCTTGACTGCTGAGGACGTCAGCAGGAAGGGAAGGCTGGACGGGCGCATCCCCTTCAACGGTGGTGCCCGAGGCGTCGACTTTGCGCACCCAGACTGCGCGGGTCTTCTTCGGCTTCGACAGCCGCTTCGAAGGACTCGCACTTCCTTCAGAAATGAACTCCTCGTACGCCTGTTGATTGAGGCGCACTACCAGCGTCTTGTGGGAGGAGCCCACCTTCACGTCGTCGGCCTGTGACACGACTTTCTCGGTAGAGGAGAAAGAGGTCCCCAGCAGAGTCGCCAGCTTATTTGCCATTAAAATTGTTTTGATTGAAATGTTAATACAAACAGAACAGTGATATAATATAGGACTTAGATGTAGTCCTAGGAGTACACTTTTGTTTAAGCTGGGTCCTTAGTGCCAATGGAGCGAGTGGTAATGCGTTGACTCCGTTGACCGGCTGACGGCGGTTATCGGTTCTCTGAAGGTGTTGATTACTCTGGGTGCTGGAGCTTGCTGAGAGGAGGAAGACGTTGAGTGTCTAGAACTGCCTCTCCGGTGATTCTCTGTTATGGATTCTCTGTGAGTCTTATGTTCTGAGTCTCTGTGTGTGTGTGAAGGAGATGATCCTTCTATTTATAGTTTTGCAGGCTGGCTGCTCATGCGCGCATGTAGGATGCACCGGTGTGGGAACGCCACGTGGAGGTTGCTGATGGAGGCGCATGGATGCTGCGCCCTGATCGAGGGGGAGAACTCTTCATACTGCTGTTGTGAGCTGGCACGTAGCAGGGGGAAGATCTTTTCGTTGCTGAAATCTTGGATGAGTTGAGTCAAAAGACACGTGTCGTCGACTCATGGTTCGAAGATCTCGGATTTGGTGGAGAGGAGTGATCTGGTGGGCTGCGCCTTGGATTGGGCGCAGGAGGAGGCTGCGGCTCATAACCTTTAGGAGTTATAAACCATTTGGGGCGCATGGCTTTTGAGGCGCATGCAGGCGACTTTCCTTCTGTCTTTCGGGATCAGAGATCAGTCTGGGGCGCATGGCTTTTGAGGCGCATGCAAAACTTCAACCGGAGACTCTTCTTCTGTCTTTAGGGATCAGTGAAGGGTCTGAGGCGCATGGCTTTTGAGGCGCATGCTGGTTTGGACGCATGGCCGTAGAGGCGCATGCGGGTGTGGACGCATGGCCGTAGAGGCGCATGCGGGTGGCCACGTGGCAGTAGCCGTCGGAAGTCATGATGATGCTGACGTTGCCGACGCTTCGTTTTCTGAATAAAGCTGTCAACTGTTCAGACTTTGGGAGGCGTGCTGCCAACTCTGTCAGTTCAGCATTTAATGTTGGTGACGTTCGATGGACAGCTGAGTGGGCGCGTCGGTTGGCGTTCCACTCGGTATGGAGATGTGTGGGGACGCACCCTCTATAATACGCCGAGTACTGTAGGGCGCGTCTGTGTGATGCGCCTGATGCCGAAGGGCGCGTCCGTGTGATGCGCTATCTGGCTGGCGCATCGGACATGTCTTTTAATGATGCGGCTGTCTCGCTCTTCGAGTGCTATAAATAGCCGTTTGGCTGAATTCGAGGCGTCCGGTTCATCCATTTAATGTAAATTCATTGCACGGAATTCGGAGGGCCATCCACTTGGCGCGTGGGTTTGATCTGCCCGGCCTATAAATAGTGGCATGGAGAGAAGATTTGCTTCTCATTCCCTCACGTACTTCCAATATGAACTTGAACATACGGGTGCATTCTGCTGACGAAGTGCTCCCGAGGGTGAAGATGAGACGCTGCGTTGTCTTTGATGCACTTGAAGGTGACTGTTACATCCAAAAGATGGAGTCGAGGGCTTCTGAGGCAGGCGGAAGGTGCCTGTTGCATCCAAAGATAGGGATGCTCGAGCCTCGTCTCCGTTATTCCGGAAGAGCCGTAGATCGAAATGGCGGTGCAAGGCTCTTTCTTCCTGCAAAGTGGGGTTTCCCCACTTTGATCGTGTCGAAAGCTGCTCCTTTAGCCGTGGTTTCGATCACGGTCTTCCTTCGACTTTGGAGGCTCTTTCGAAGCCTCTCCTGGCCACAGCATTTGCGGTGCTCTTCTCTTCCTTGGTTCCAGCCAGAGGGTTAAATGCTTTGTGTCGAAGCATTTATCGGGCGAGCCTGGTTGGAAGAGCGACACATAACTGGGCTCTGCTCGGCCAGGTGAGCCTGGCTGGAAGAATTTGGCTGAAGGGATGCACATAACTAAGCTGCTGGAGAGATAACGGGATACGCCTGGATGGAGGCGCATGATATCTGCTGCGCCTTACTGGTGGCGCATAGTGATGCTGCGCCTATCTGGAGACGCATGGTGGCCGCTGCCCTTATCTGAAGGCGCATGATGGCCGCTGGCTGTAGTCTTAGGCTCTTTCCTTTGTAGAAATTCTCCTTTGTACAGCCTTTTCTAGACATGTAATAGACTTTTATATATAAATAAAAAGTCCTTCTTCAAATGTCTATAGTTATTGACTTTGCTGTGAAGTTCTTCGTCTGAGTTCTGGCGCATGTAGTGTCTGGCGCATGGGCTTTCTGGTTGTGAAATTCTATGCTTCTACAGAAGCGTACCTGAATCCATTGCCTAACTTGATGGATGTTGAAGCGATCGTCTCTTTATGGGGTTTGATCTTCCAACCCGCTACGGCCCTTAATAACAAAGATGAAATCTTTGTTCCTCTCTTTGTTGATGGGGATACAGAAGAGAATAGAGAAAACCCTCTCTTGGTGGCCGTATGAGTTGGGGACCATAACCCTAATGAATACACATATATATAGATATGTGTGTTGTGATATTTCTAATTTGGCCCCTCATCAAATTAGAATTATCTCCGGTATCTACACATTAATTCCATGACAATTATACCCTTAAGCCAATTTTCCAAATAGACCACTTTAATTTGGCTTAATTATTTAGATAGCCCAAACACAATTAATTTTACATGTGTGGCCCCATAATTATTGAATAATTCCAACAATCTCCCACTGGGCCACATATGTAACCTTATAATTGTGTTAACCATAGTGAGCTCATAAATTGCTATCTTAATCCTTAGGGTATATCCGGACAATCTCGTCCATTAACCATATTAACATAGGATCATAGCGACCTTCGTCACATATAGCGTAACTAAACCATCAATGGTCACATATACCAATATAGCTAAACAACATAGATCAATCATGGATGCGTAGCATAGAAATTACACGCAATGTGATCAATACATGTCTATTTCCAACTGGTCCTCCTTAACTTTAATGAGATCAATACTTTAACATAATGAAAACAGAATGAACTGAATTTCCATATATCTGATCAGATAAATATCCAAAATACTTTAATACATAAATGTGTCCAAAACCAAATAGCACCCAAATACATAAAATACAAACTCCCACTATATTGCCATATTCTTAATTAACATCCATATGAGCAGTATGCTCATGAAAGACCCTGAGTGATAATGCTTTTTTGAGCGGATCCGCTAACATGGAGTTTGTCCTAATGTGCTATATGAATACTATAACCATTCTGAATTCTTTCCTTCACAACTAGAAACTTTATGTCAATATCCTTTGACTTATACAAGTTTTTGTTGTTTTTGGAATACAATACTGTTGATTTATTGTCACACCATAATTTTATGTTGTCTTTCAACACCGTACTGTAGGCGCAGCCTTGTGACAATTTTGCAACCATATTCCCTGAATAGATACCCCACAGCATTACCTTGCTTTCATGATGAAAGAAATTATGAGTGCATGTTTAACACTCATCCAAAATATATCTCCATTAGTCAGCATAACCTGATGTGGATCTCCTGTTGTGTTAGCATCCAACAAAATCGGAGTCGGAATACCTTATGATCTCCAGAATTATTCCATCTCCTACAAAGAGCATATAATTTCTTGTTCTCTATTAATTACTTAAGTAGTTTGGCTGCTACCCAATGATCCATCCATATATGCTTAAATATTTGCCTAACATCCGAATTATGTACACAATATCCTGACGCGTACATACTTGTGTATACATTAGACTCCCTACAACTGATCATGAAGGAAAAATCTATTGTATTTTTTTTAATTTTAAGACTAACCTTAGGGCACTTATTTGAGACTGAATTTGTCTCCTTTAACGAGAGGTGTCACCTGGTTTGCATTGAACACTTCAATCAATATACAAAACCAAAAAATTATTTCTACTCCCACTGAACTTGTGATACACACAATCTTCAACAGTGTTCATCTCAAAACCAAACGAGATAATCACTTGAAGTACCTTTGACGAGAAGCTTGCTTGAGTTCGTAAATAATTTTTTTCAATTTGAAAACCATATTCTTTTGGTCTTTCGACACAAAGTTTTCTGGTTGCACCATATAAACTGTTTCATCAATGTTACCATTGAAAAATGTCGTTTTGACATCCATTTAATGTAATTCAAGATCAAAATGTGCAACATGTGCTATGATTGTTTTAAAGGAGTTTTTCAAAGATACTGAAGAGAAAAACTCTTTAAAATCAATCCCAAAATTTTGAGTAAAGTCACTAGCTACAAGACGTACTTTATACCTCTCCACATGACCCTTCGAATCATTCTTGGTTCTAAATGTCTATTTGCAACCAATGGACTCCATTCCTTTTGGTAATGGGACAAGTTCTTAAACTTTATTGTCTTGCATGGACTTATACTCCTTATTTTTTGTATCAATCCACTTTGAGAACTAGAACTTTCCATGGCCTGACGAAAGATGATTATAGATCATCTTCCAGTATCCACGGTCTTCCTCACGTTCCTAAAGAAATATGACAATATAATCCGAAATTATATTTCTCCTTTCTTTTGTGGACCTTCTTAACATTACCGGTTCTTGAGGTTGTTGAGTTTGTTCCTTATGAATAATTACCTTATCTTGAATGGGGTGCCGCTACGTTGTCGTTGTTAAGGTATCTCAACAACGACTTATAGAGGTAATTCGACATTGTCTTATTGAGGCTCCGAATTCACTTCTTGATCATGACAGGTATAGAATCCTGCACATCGTCAAAAGTGATAGTAGGAATCGTAATTGATTCCTTCTCAAAGACAATGATCCTGACTTTATTTCTTCCCCAAACTCAACATCCTCAAAAAATATTATACTTCTCGTCTCAAAAAAATTTCTTAGTGTGGGACCGTATAATTATTAACCCCTTGATTTGTCAGCATAGACAATAAAGTAGCTGCTTACAATTGAACTTTGGTCTGTATTTTCTTTACACATTAATATAGACATTAAAGTCTATAGAGTCAATAAAATCCAAATCTCATCAGACACAAGTCGTTCAACTCTATTTCTAGAGATGTGACCTAATCGCTTATGTCATAATGAGGCTAAAAATATTTATTGTTAATTTTGTGTTTAGTACCACATGACTCCACTTGCAAGGTTTTATTTAAGCTGCAATAGTTTCAACTGAATATAGGTGATCATAAATCTTAAAGGAACCGTTACCAATAATATTTGGATTTAAAGATAGACTAAACTTATTATTTCCAAATGAACAATGATAACCGGATTTGTCCATTAAGGAAACTGAAACTGAATTTCGTCTAAAAGACACTACAATAAAAGTGTCTATCAAATCCAAATAATAATCGGTTCCTAAAAATAACCTAAAATGTCCTATTGCATCCACTTCTACCGATTTGTCGTCACCCACATAGATGTATCTTTCACCATCAATTGGCTTCGGTAGCTTAGACAACCTTGTCTATAAACACTAATGTGGGTAGTAGCACCAGAATCTAACCACCACGTGTTTTTAGGTACTAAATCTAAATTAACCTCAGAACAGACTAAATTTAGAAATGTACTTTTCTTTATACGCCATGCGTGGTACTTTGTACATTTCTTTTTTATTTGTCCCGTCTTATCACAAAAGAACAACCCTTAGTTTTATATTGTTGTTTCTTTTGACCTGGACCCTTAACAGCTACTGTATTCATTTCTTTTTGCCCTTCAAGTTTATCCCATTAAACATAAAAATTAAAATCTTATTGGCAGATATTTTAACAACATTAACTGTAAAGAGAACAAAAAATAAATAGACAAACATGCTCTAATTAATAACCAAAGAGTAAAATATAGTCAAACAAATTCAAATAATGGTGAACCCCATCTCAAGATACCTAGTACATCATTAATATCAAGTCTTTGGACAGTGATATTAACTGCTAGTGGTACTTTTGGTGTAATGATCAAACATTGACAATAAGTCATGTCAAATAATAAGCCTATCTTTGGATCGGGTTATTATTCACATGTAAACCTTACAATTGTCACATATTTATCACCACAAGTATGTGTGCAATTCAGCCAAGTTTTAACCTTCCTTTGGGCCGACTAATACCCGCATGAATATACACACACAAACATCCAACATCCCTCATAGACTATCTACGCAAGAGAGGTCACTTTGGCGACATCTTGTTACAATGAGTCTATTTAGAATATTAGACAACTATTGATAGTCACAAAAGGCACCAAAAAATTTGAATGTTAACTAAATTTTACAAACTGAATCATGTCCAAAACTTTATATACATGCATATTCATAAGATTATTACTCAAATAAAGTTATCAAAAGCATAATCATGAATTTTAATTTGGCAAAATTGGATATTATCACTATAACAAAATTCATGAAATAACCTAGAGGATATGCATCTAAAGATAAATCAAATAATGCATAAGGATTACTTTAAATAGAATAATCTATAGAGGGTCAAATATATGCATTAATAGATTATATCAAATAACCCAAAAAAAAGGTTACTTCAAATAAAATAATCTACTGAAGATATGCATACAGAGGAGAACATATAGCAAACAGACCAAATAAATCCAAATAAGAGTGTACATTATGGATAATGGAGCATCATGCAGCTATATAGAAGCAATAACATATTGATTAAAAAAAAATTTAATCCTTAAACTTCAAGTACGTATAACATGTGAATAACTCCAACACCATTTATATATCTTCAACAGGAACAACATTTGTCATTCCTAGCCAAAAGTAGCATCCTGAATATGTTTCCAACAACGAATCATCTACTTTGCAAAATTAATATTTCTTTTTCTACCAAAATTAAAAACGATCTCCTAATAATTTTTCTGGCCTGGAAGCTTTTTGGCATGACTTTGGTCCTCCTCATTCATATGTTTCCCAAATCAAATAGATCTTCAATTGTATGCAGTACCAACTACATGACAATGCCATTTGGCACTCAATGCTAAAAGTCCCAGAATCCATCAGGAGAAAACACAATGCAGCTTTTGCATGAAAAAGAATCGGCTTTTGAACAAACTAAAACCACAAATTTAAGTATATTCCACTGTTAGAAATTTTACATGTCACACAATAACAACACGTACAATGCACCAAGAAAGCACTATGCATCAGACCCAACGACAAAATTTCTATATTTTTTTTATTAACCGAATCCTAACCGTCCATAAACTGTAGGCATGATCTGAATTTTTAAATCTGAATATAATTTACCAAAAACACAAGATCCGAATTAGCATATGCTGACCTAATTTGTTCTTTCTTTGACAGATCATTAAAAAAAAACTTTGATCGAACAATCAGAATCCTAAATTAAATTATATTGAACAATCTAGGATTCCAGAACAACAATAAAAATTGGATTCAAAAACTTCGACCTCACAAATCAAACAGAAGGCTCTGATACCATTTGTTAGATTTTTATTGTAACCTGTCGATTCATGAGATGAAGAATATAATAAAATTGATTGCGGAAGCGTACATGAATCCATTGCCTGACTTGATGGATGTTGAAGCGATCGTCTCTTTATGGGGTTTGATCTTCCAACCTGCTACGGCCCTTAATCACAAAGATGAAATCTTTGTTCCTCTCTTTGTTGATGGGGATACAGAAGAGAATAGAGAAAACCCTCTCTTGGTGGCCGTATGAGTTGGGGACCATAACCCTAATGAATACACATATATATAGATGTGTGTTGTGATATTTCTAATTTGGCCCCTCATCAAATTAGAATTATCTCCGGTATCTACACATTAATTCCATGACAATTATACCCTTAAGCCAATTTTCCAAATAGACCACTTTAATTTGGCTTAATTATTTAGATAGCCCAAACACAATTAATTTTACATATGTGGCCCCATAATTATTGAATAATTCCAACAGAGACCCCCAACAGCACTATAGCGCCACACTCCTCCAGCAACCGACCTTGCCACAGCCCGGCCATCGGCCGATCCCCGTGTAAACTCCCATATATAATTTTAAACTGATTACTTTGAATTAAATAATATTTTACAGGATTTTTTTTAAATTTAATTTTTATATGTGATTTAACTTCTAGATTTTTCGGTACATGCTTTTCTGTAATAATTATTTAGATACAATATTATTTCTATATGAAATTTATATATATCAAATACATAATTATTTATTATTTCTATAAATTTATTTTCTTAGATTTTACTAGGTAAATAGATATATGTGAAATATATATGTATATATTTATATAAATAGATAATTGGTGTACACTACTTTCTATGAAAATATTTTCATAGATTTAAGGATATATTTAATTAATTTTAATTATATCTTTTAAAATTTAGTCGTTAATAAATAGATATATGCACGAAGTCAAAATATTATATCTAATAGTAATTATATAACCAACTCATGCGTAATTGACGTGACTCATATATATATATATATATATATATATATATATATATATATATATATATATTTAAAATATATACATATATATAAAACTAGCTATATTACAAAATTTTAGGTAATAAGAGCCCAATCCTACCTACACGATCTAATTCAAATCCTAGACTAGAAGACCCACTCCCCAAGTCCCCGGTATATTTATGGATAGATGCCATATGTGATATGGTAATGCTATTTGGCTCCCAAAAAATTTGGATGATATCATCTTCTATTATGTGGCAGATGACATGGTTGCTGACATGGCAGCTGACATGGCACAATTTAACAATAAAATTAATATTAAAATTAAAATTAATAGTAAATTAATAAATTAACATGATAATTAACATTAAGATTAATCTTAACATTAAAATTAACATTAATATTAATATTAAAATTAAAATTAAAATTAAAATTAAAATTAATATTAGTTTTAGTATTAACATTAACATTAACATTAATAGTAATATTAACATTAACATTAACATTAATATTAATATTAATATTAATATTAATATTAACATTAAAAAAATTGGATAATTAATTTTTTGGGTTTAAATTTGCCATGTCAGCTGTTATGTCATCTGCCATGTCAGATACCACATAATGGGAGATGGCATCACCCAAATATTTTGGGAGCCAAATAGCATAATTGTTTAAATCAAGCCTATCTTATTCATATGTTACAACTTATCTCTCTCCCTCTTGGCTCTATCCCCAGTCTCTTATATATATAATTCTATACCATCTTCAATAATTAGCAAGATCTATATAAACCATATTTTCTTCAAACGACCTGCCCAAAGCCTCGCGTGCGACCGGCAGGGCCGGCCCTGGGGCCGTGCCAATAGTGCGGCCGCGCAGGGCCTCCAATTTTGGGAGGCTTCAAAAAAATTATTAGGGTTAGTTTTGTAATTTTGTATTTCAAGTTATTTTATTTCTTCCTCAATTCCTACTCTACAATCCCTCCAAGACCTCCAATTCTTAGATCCCTATTTCCTACTAACTCTAAGATTCATATTTATAATCATACAAAAAAAATTAGGATTTCTTAAAAATATTGCTCTGACCGGTGTGTTAATTGCTATTTTGTTTCTAAAGATCCCTCAATTGTTAGATGAATTTATTTTCTACAATAATGATCAGATTTTTTATATATATATAATTTAAGAATTTGGATGTGCATGGTTAGTATTTATTTAAGAAATAATGATGTCGAAGACCGGAGTTCTTGATCTTGCATCAGGTGACTCAGGTCCATAGTCGATCCTATGATTTACGGGACCTATGACAAATTCTAAAATTTGGACCATTTTTCTTACATAATAAATTTTTGTTAGCATTTTTACAAGAAAAATCATCAATTAAGCTATCAAAATCATCAATCAAACTATCATATTTTTTTCGATTGGAGCTCTGGCTTTTTTGTTGCTTCCAAATTGATATTTGTTTTTTTCTTTTTTTTCTTTTTTGATATACCTAGTCTATTGTAAAATTACGGGACTTCCAAAATTGGAGGCCAATGACGGTCTCCCACCTCGTCCGTGCCCTGGGTTGGCTGTGCTCAGGACTTGGAGGCTCTAAATTGTGTGATTACATATTAGACTTCTCATTTGGGTATTGATCGTTATTCATTTTATTATATGTTTTCATCAACAGAAAAATTTGAGGTCAGATTTAGACAATTTAACGGTCAGTACGTCTTCTATCTAAAACATCTTTATTATACTACGTAATGTGCTTGAATATAGATAATTTGAGCTTTAGTTATTTTGTTTAGTAGGTACCTATAGATTCAGTTATAATATACAGTCAAGAACTTCTCCAGTGATTTTGATAAAGGCATAACAATATATTTAAAAAAATATGAATAAATAAATTTAGGACCACATTTTAAAATTCGCACAAGGTCTTCAATTATTAAGGACCGGCCCTGGCGACCGGGACACACTCTGAGCTAGCAACCGTCGTCCCTTGATCGCGCGCAACCCTGACAGACCCCGGACGAGCATTTGACAACACTCTGTGACTACGCCACTGCAAACCGTGACCCGCCATAGCCGTCGTTCCCATCGGGTTCGCCGGTGTGTGTGCCGGGTCATAGCCAACACCCCTGCGTCAGCCGACCATCTCCTGTCGACTGCAGCGCTTGCCCCGCGACCGCCTCCGCAAGCGAACCGACCAACCGTGTGACCACCGACGGGTCACGCATGCAGGAGTCGTCTTCTCCAGAGCATGCACCAAATATATGCACCATGTCCTTAATACGACTACATTCAACAACATAGCGCTCCACGACACCGACATCCGTGGGGTTCTATTGATCCCCCTCCCTCCCTCTATACTCGAAAAAAAAGAGAAGAAGAAAAATACCAACTAGACTAGAAGCGGGATCAAATGGTTGTGCTTCAACAAAATTTGAAGATGGAAAAAACAACAACAACATCAGTATAGAAAAGAAGACCGTGCATGTGAAGAGGAATCTCTGCTTGCCATATAATTTTTGAAAGTTTCTTGCATTAAACCTCATATGAATACATTAATTATATATGAAGCCTGAACCAATGAATATAGGTCAATTATTCACCTAAGGCATCTATATAATATATGTGTAAATCAGTAAATGTATGTGCACTGTTGATATATTTTATATGGTTAAGACTAGATTAGAATGGGTTATATATATATATATATATATATATATATATATATATATATATATATATATATATATATATATGTATATATTTTTTTTTTTTAATTTTTTTTTTTTTGAAAAGGTAACAACTTTATAAATAATGAATGAAATAACTAAACTACAAAACTGCTCACTGCTGCGTCTCCACTCTACTACCCAGGATGAAATAAGATGTATTACAAAACATCCCTCTAACCCCCTCCCTCCCTAATAAACGACCCTGACTTCTGACCTCTCTCTTCTCATCCCGTTGTGCTACGCATGCTCGAGAGGTCCTCCTGGATGGCAATCTCCAATGCTCTGACCGAACTGCTCAGCCCTTCGAACACTCTTCTGTTCCTTTTTCGCCAAACGTGCCAAACCGTGCATTGAAGCCGACACCTGGCTCTCTCGTATTCCTGGCCGCTGATATATATATATATATATATATATATATATACTAGTCATAACCCGTGCCCATAGGGCATGGTTCATTTAAGGTATTCCCCCTCAAAATCTTGGACCCCCAATTTTAAACGAACAATAATAATTATGAGGCCCCCATCAAAATATTAAATCCCTGGATGTGAAATTTTTTTTGGATTCCCCATAAAACCCCACTCTCAATAATGCTCATCCACAACCATTATGAGTGCAAACCCCACTCTTTGGATTCCCCATAAAACCCCACTCTCAATAATGCTCATTCCCCATAAAATCCCACTCTCAATAATGCTCATCTACAACCATTATGAGTGCAAACCCCACTATTTGGATTCCCCATAAAACCCCACAACCGTTGATTCACCAAGATTAAATCCCAACCACTCTTTATCTTGGCACAGTCAGCCCTAGGATTCAAAAACCTTTGTGTTTTGTATAATATATATATATATATACATATATATATATATATATATATATATATATATATATAGGGTGATGATGAGTTAGCCTATGCGATGTAGGGCATCCACAACGTCGGAGGCCTAACGATATAGGGCTACGAACTGAGCCTGCGTGGGGCAGAATGAGGCGTCCGTGTAGCAAACTTAGTGCACGGTCGTCGTGCGACGGATCGGGAAATCGGCACCATTCGCCTACGGGTATAAGCGACAGGCCGACCACGCGGCCCGTCGTGCGGCTCTGCTGAGGGCGACGAGAAGACGTCCGCCATAAACGATCGCAGGCTCGATCGTAAGGGCGTCGGCGATCGTCGCCAATATGCGCGTCGTGCGCATAGAACGGGCGGCTGGGCAGAATCGGTAGTCGCAGTCGGCAGGGAATCAATGGCCGTCGTACGGGCGGTCACCCCTAGTCGTCGAGGGCATCTCTTCGACGTCGTGGGCAAAGCGAGGTGTTGCGTAACTGCCGTCGAAAGACGGTGTGCTGCCGAGCGGAGCTCTGGAGCGCGCGGAGTGCGCGGGGTGCGTGTGCACGACGATGATGACAAGGCCAACAGACTACGTCCGTACTCCAAAAATTATTCCATACGACAGGCCAAGAATCGTGTGCGTGGGACACACGATTATACTGAGCCCGCACGCGTTGAAAAATTATATATATATATATATATATATATATATATATATATATATATATATATATATATATATATATATTCGGGTTGTATATATATAAATAGAAAAAACTACAAATCTATTATAGGGGAGTAAAAAAGTTTGGAGAGCTTCCCCCCCCCCCCCCCCGGGGCGATACCCCTTCCGCTCGGCTGGTGCTTTTGACTGCCCCCCGGCGGTGGTCTCCCCTGGTCTCAGGTAAGCCCCCCACCCTCCTCACCCCCTCGCGGTAGTTGGCGCCCCCCGGCGGCCTCATGCGGTGGTTCCCCCGCTCCCCGTTCTTTTGCTGTTGTTCAGTGATGGTTGCCCCTCCGGCGTTGGACGGAGACCCCTACATCGGGCCTCATTTGCCCGGTGGCCCCCAGCCTCCCGGTGGGCCGCTCCTATCGCGTCTGTCGCTGCCGTCGTGGTCGCCAGACCAACTAGCGCTGGTCGGGCTGGCGACTCCCCTCCCGGGCCGGACAACGTGTCACGACCCGCACCCTAGAGTAAGGGCACGAGACGTGGGTACCTCCAGCCTACGCCGCAGTGTCGGCGGTAGAACGCTGTCCTAAGTCAACATACATCTAACAATCTATATCTAAACAGTTTATACTCCCCGATGGGGGTGACATAGCAGTAATAACTAAATCACAACTAAGGAAGAGAGCACGATATGAAATAGAACTCAAGGAAATAAATAGATAAAAAGTGAACTAAGATAATCCCAGCAAATAACCAGAAGTACATGGTCTCAGATACAGAAAGGAAGAAAATATACAACTCAGAACTCAGAATAAAGTCTAGCTAAAACATGTCTCAAGACTACATAAAGTAAGATAAGCCTAACTAATCTAGTCTAGGCAAATGGGTAATATCCTCAGCCAGAACTGGGTCCTCTTGAGGGTCCAGCTCGCAGGTGTCATCTAAGGCTGCCCCGTAGTAAGTATCCAGGCAGGCCTCCTCCTCGTCCTCTGTAATATTTTAAACAGGTCCTGTCAGGACAGGAGCGAATACAGTACATCTCAACAGTTCATAGCAGGTTAGAAGATATAATCATGCAGTAAAGTAAGATACAAGTACTGAAAGAAGTGCAGTATGTAAACAGAGAGAGAAAGCTGTAATAGAAATATCTACTATAAATAGAGAGCTAACATGTGGCTAGTGAGTCAGAGTACAATATAGACATGTAAATGGCATAGGAGATTCTGATGCTACACTATGGAAGAGATTCTGATACTACACTACTTGGATAGTATTCACATGTCTATTTCTACTCCCCTGTACCCCCAATTAGTACACAAGGATCCAACCAAGTTATGTTATGATTTCACACAAAGCCCCCGAAGGGTGGTACATGGAAGTCCCAAAAATGGGGATTCTAGGAGATTCTAGGATACCCAGTGAATGGGATAAGAGATTTTAGGAGACTCTGTGATCATAAGAGTATATATCACAAGTGATCGAAGAACCTGTGAAGCATAGTGATACGACATGTAAGTGAAACGCACAGAACATGTAGTACCCGATGCTCCTTAAGGATAATATCTCAAGAAGGGATCCGTATAGTACCAATCCGTGTGACCAACGTGACAGTACAAGTAAAGTAATCTACTGCAGGAAATAATTCTAAGCAGGATATGAAATGATCAGAGAATGTACTCGCCTGGTATCTGAGTGTCCAATATGAAAGTACTGTCCGAGGAGTGGTGTCTGGCGCCTAATCAGAACAGCACAAGTCACAACAAGTCCAAAATGGTAAAATAAAATCCTACTATGCACTCTACATGATTTTAGGTCAATCTAGGCCAAAGTCAACTCTTGGTCAACTCTGGTCAACCCTAAAAGTTAAACTAGGTCAACTATAGTCAAACTAGGTCAACTATAGTCAAACTAGGTCAAACAAGTCCACACTAGGTCAAACTAGTCTACACAAGCCTAATATAGACTTACTAGCTAAGCAAACACAACCATAGGCCATAGGCTAATAGACTAGGCCATGGGCCAATAGGCAAACCATATTCAGCTCTATATCTAAACAACACATGTGCAAATATACCATACAAGCTAATATAGGGTACTTAATATATATATATATAGGCTCACAGTCATCTATTAGGTACATACATACTAGGACAATATATATATGTATATATATTGATACACACACATGTGTTATATGATATAACCATAACATTTAAACCTATAGGCTATATGTGTATACTATACTACCATATATGTTAATACATAAGAGTATATACAAAGCATAGAGAGGGGGGCACTCAAGTGCTCATGTGTATGTGTGTGTGTATAAGAGTGTGTGCTATGTGAGGATGTGTATGCAACTTGTGTGTGTGAGTGACTTGTGTGGGTGTGTGACAGTGGAGTGAGGCAAAACAGTGAGGAAGAGTGAAGAACCCATATCTCAGTTAAGGAATTAACCTATTTCAAATATAGTAAAATGAAAAGGGAAGGATCTCATTCACAAACCCTGTTTTAAACAGGAACCTAAAAAAAACACAAATTTCAGTCCATACAGTCCATACATATTGCTTAGTTAACAGCCTAGATTGCCTCTCAGATTTAATGCATTTGAATCATTAACTATTCATCAATAAACACTCAGTTAACATGTTTTGATAATTCAAGTTAAAATCTAACTATCATTAGTCTCACATTCAGTTTACCATTCCATCTCAGTTTTCCTAATACAATCTAATATACTCATAAAACAGTTAAGTCCTAAACTAAGTGACTGTCCTCATATGTGAACTGTGGTGTCTTAGGAGTATGTGTGTGTGGGTGCTTCTCAGGTTTATATATACAAGTGATCTCAGGTTTAATATCAACCCATTCTCAGGTTTACACAAATTCAAACCCAAATCACATACAAAATTCAAATCAGTTCATTACACAAAATCAAGCCTCATTCGAAAACCAATTTCTCAGTTTTACATCAAAGTTAACATATCAAGTTAATCTCAATTTTTCCTAAATCCCCATTCACAGTGTACATCAAGGTTAACATGTAATCCTATATTAATGTTAACATGTCAAACTTAGTTTAAACATGTTCTCAGTTTTTAAATCAATCTTAGGAACTCAATTAAACTCAATCATATACATTACCTAATCATGAAACCTATACTCAGATTCCTGTGTGAGGGTTACATGTGTACATGAGTGAACATGTGTGTAGGGTGAGTGATAGGCTCAGATTAGTTAACAGGAAAAAATCAGTTAGAAACCCCTGTTTTCAGGTTCCAGTCAAAGCAAAACAGTTAATACATGTAAGCCCCAAAACACTTCATGAATCAGATTTAATAAAACATGGATTCAGTCATAAAGAAAAGACAGTGAGCAAATCCAAACCAGTCCCAGTTAACCTATGAATCTCAGATTTTCCAGTTTGCAAAGAGTTTCCAGGTTTCAATTTGAGAATGAACTCAAAAGCCAAAACTTCCAACTCACAACCAAAACCTATAATTGATTCTAGAAACTTAATTAGCATAAAATGTAACATGTGGAAAATAACATCAGTTGAATACAACAAAACAAATAGGAAAAACAGATGGGTTTTCAAAACTGGGAACTCACTGAACATGAGTATTACTGAAACAGTGATTCCTCCCATTTCGAATCCCATTTCTAGACAAAACCTAAACCAACATGGAAACTAAAACTATTACATAATATACAAGATATTTAGGAACTAAATGACAATTAAAAACATTATTTAAAGCATTTAAAACAGTTTACACAGGAACACAATATACGAACACTGAAAACACACAATGCACGACACGTGCACTATCGATTTCCACCCTCGACACGACACGAGGACACGTGGGACTTGACACACGGGGTGTCAGTCATGGCCCCATGCTACGTGTCAAGTTTCACGTGTCCTAGAGGCGTGTCGTATCCGCTACAGGCCCCGAGTAGCAGGGGAACACTGTAGCGCGCGTGTCCACTCCACGAATCCGACACAAGCAGACTCTAAAATCACCACAGAAGATTAACAATCAATAAGCAATAATAAAACAAATTTTCCTATTTAAAAATAATGCACAAACGAGATCGAAATGCCCTTTGGGGCATTTCGTCAAACACTTAACCTTAGCTCTGATACGTGTCCAGAACAGACACGAAACCTAGGATACCCGACACAAAACCTATACTGATACTTAGGGGACTCCTAGGGCTCCCTAATGATGAAGACCAATCGAAATTTCATGGAGTGTAGAGAAAGTTACCTAAGCTTGAACTTCTCAAGAAAACCCCTCTTTCAATGGCTCTCCTCTTGATGTCCCAATCCACAAAAATTACCTCAAACTAAAATAAAACATTAATGACAGCAAGAATAGGTAGATTAGGACCTAAAGGAAAAGATTTGAATGGAAAAGGAAGAGGAATGGAATTCTAGGAATTTATTGAATAGGAACAAACCTTGTTTTTCTAACTTGAGCATTCCTAAGAAGGAGGCAACCCTAGATTTTAGGAAAGTATAAATATGGTGGTGATCCCAATGAGGATAGGGTGGCCGTCCACATCTCCTAGGGATTAGGGTTTGGTAGTTGTTTGGGCTTTGGGCCAAGTTACAAAGGCTATGGCTAAGTTGTTTTATTAATTGGTTCAAACCATAAGTCATGACTTATGACTTATCTAATTCCTAATGCTAACTAGAGTCTAATGACTAAACCAAGGATTAGCTTAGGCTAGACTAGAGTCATATAACCTAACCAAGTCCATACTAACTAGGGTTAGCTCCTAGGTTGGTCTACAAGGGTCAACACTAGTCAAAGTCAACCTAGTCCAAACAATTCCAAAATAATTCCTAAAAATTCCCATAAATTCAAATAAATTCTAATAAATTTAAATTATCCCAAAAATGACAAAAATACCCTCATATGGAAAATTGGGTGTTACACAACGTCCTGCAGTTGATGTCACCTCAGCCTATGAGGGATGTAGACGTCCTCAGACTCTCCGACGCGGCTGGCTACGTCCCTCAACCGGCCGGTTTTCTACCTCCGTCAGACCTGGGTCATTACCCCCCTCCACCCCCTTTGATTTTCTGCCCAGATTCACCCCTGGGTTTGAATTCAATTTCAAACGGCCCGCTCCCCATCTCTCGCCCACACCCTCTTTCAGATTCAATTTTGAATTCAAACCCTCACCGCATCCTGCCTCCCTCTGATGGCGCAGGTTTTCCTGGCCCATCTATGCGCGCAGGGCTTTTGCCCTCTGTGCCAAACTTTATTGGGCGCACCCTTGGTGCAACCCAGTTCACCTAGGCGCATGGTAGCAATTGTGCAACCCAGGCTAACTGAACGCATGCTGCGCCCCAGTTCTCGGATATACTAGGTGCACACCCCAAGGTTGCGCCAACCCCTTTTTCTCAGGCTGTGCCACCCTCCTCTGCTGCAAAGGATGCATCACCCTCCTTTGTGCAGGTTGTGCCGCCTACTTTCGGAACTCTACAGTGCCCCTATTGTCTGCGCAACCTGGACGTACCCCTTGTTCCGCCATTGTTGCAAGGGCACCGTCATGGCGCAACACAGAGCTGCCATGAGCAGCACAACAAGGCCGAGTAGCACAACCTGGAGTCTACCCTCCCTGCGCGTACCTTGATTGTGTCCCCCTGCATGGGGGATACCCTGGGGCAACCCATCACTATCTACTACTGCACAACTTGAGCGCGGCTAAGGTCCCCCCGACGCAACATAGCCTACATGGCTCCCCTTCCCTCCTGCCCCCCACTGAATGGCCCGACCTAGGTCAGGAGAGTGCCAGTGGCACAACATCCTTGGGCAACCCCCAGACTGCGTGCACTCTGGTTGGCACGACATCTGCCTTAACTACAACTCTAGTTGGGCAATCTAAGTCAACACCACTCCAGGGCGCGCCAAATTCACAGACTTTGATGAAGAACACTGCTGATGTGCCTATAACCGTACAAAGCCCCTCCCCCACCGCATCGCTTCCCTCCTTTGCGGATATGCTCAGGCCGGATAGAAATATGACAAAGACCGCGATCGTTCAGGATTTGGACCTCCCGGAATTGGAACTCCCCCAGCCAAAAGATCAAGGCATTTGTATACCATTCTCTACGGCAGAAGAATCATCGCTCTCGAACCTTTTCCCATACACATTCGTGCTTAAATTTTCTATGTGATGCCCAAAGCTCCCTCGGGTCCAAGAGGTCGTGGCCAACTGGAAGCTTGGGTCTGCCTACAGAGTGGCTCCTTTGGACGCAAAACACATCCTTCTCTACCTGTCCTCCGGTACCGACTATACCGTAGTCCGCACCAAGGGATCAAGGAAAATCGATGTTCACACTATAAAAATTGCCAAGTGGTCCCAGGATTTCAACAAGACGGAAGAATCTCTCTTAGTGTCAGTGTGGGTAACCTTCCCTAATCTTCCTCTTATCTGTTTTGTTCCTTCGGCGATGAAATGGGTGGTTAACTCCTTTGGTACCTTTGTTGCCATGGCAGAGGAAACCCACAATCTAACTAAAGCCAACTACACCAGAGTGTGCATGTAGCTGGACGTATCCAAAGATCTACCGAAGACTATCGAAATTATGCTGGGAGACAAACCTCATACTCAACAAACCATCTACGATAACATCATATTCTGTAAATACTGCCACATGAGGGGACACTCTATAGAAGCCTGCTTCAGGGCGCACCCGACCCTGAAGAAGAGAACCATTCACAAAGATGCCACTCCACAGACAACAAATCAAAATAATAAATCTCGGCTGCTCCCATTCCCTAATTCCTATTTGCAATTCGAAAAAAGTACATATAGCTCCAGGGGCCAAGACCGCAACCAGAAGATCACCATCTCCCCTCCGAAGAGTGCCAACTTCTACACCAAAACTTTCAACATAAACCTTGCCAATAAATTTGATATCCTAATTTCTGACTAGGAAGATAGTTGTAGGGCCTAAAAATCGAGTTGCGCCATGTATTTACTACTCAGCAATTAAGTTGCGCCCAAAAAATCAAACTGTGCCACTGTTATAAAGCTCAGAGATCAAATGGCGCCACTGGTCAGGTTGCGCCAAATATCAGACTACGCCCAGTAAATTTGCACCAAAGTCTACGTGGTGTCTGACATTTAATTGCCATCATTGCTTGACAGTACTGACAACTAACAGCACACTAAACGAAGGAAATCTCTTCGAATCCCTCAAAATGTGCCGCTCGAGAAAATTTAATGGACAGCTGTCCTGCACATCTTGTGAGTAGTGCCTAGGCGCAATCTAAACAAATCCCTTAGTTGCGTCTTTGCACAATCTGAACAACTTCTTCTCAAAAGCTGCCACGTGTCTAGGTACAATTCAATCAAGCGCAGTTTAACTTGTTGACTGAAGCTCGCGCAACCTGATAAAGTTGAGACAACTTTCATTTCTAAAGCTGGATGACGTGGCGCACACGCCACTAATCTCTCAAAATGTGTTTATTATTCTGTACACGACCACGCGCATCTCAATCATATGATGCCATGTGTCTAAATACAGTTAGTACACGATTGATTAACTAAATGAAAGTTGGCGCAACATAAGGTTGGCGTAACCCAATGTGGCATAATCCAGCCTCGCGCACATCAGAATAACTGTTAAAATAGTTATTTCCAGAACTCTATAAATAGAGTTTCCAATCATTGTCAAAGCAACACAGAGATCAAGTACTCTTGTAAAATTGCTGCTACATTCTCCAGAGGCTCCAGTCTTCAAGTTCACATAGTCCAAGGGATAAAGTGATCGTCTTCTGATCAGATTCCTACATTTTACTTTCCCAGAAATTATTAATGTACTTTTTACTCTTTTCTTAGTTTGTTATAAAACTTTTGTTTTTGCAAACAAAATGGCGACTCTGCTGGGGACGACTTTCTCCTCCGATGAGAAGGTGATATAACACCCAGTTTTCCAGATGAGGGTAATTTTGAAATTTTGTAATTATATTGATATTTATTTCACATTATGATATTTGGTAATTTTTAATCATTTTTAAACTATTTAAAAACTGTTTTAAGTCATGACTTATGATTTTGATGTACTGCTAGTGAAACCCTAGTGACTGCATGACCTAGAGCCTAACCATGTCATTAGGATGATTTAATTATCATTCTAGTTTGAGGGTATTCTTGTCATTTTAAATTTATTTGAATTAATATATATATTTAATTGGAATTTAATATGATTATTGGAATGGTGTGATTTAAATATGATTTAATTAATTGCCTTGTATTGTGTTTAGCCCTAAACTAGATTTGACCTAACCTAGATTAGTCATAACTAGACTTAGCTAGCCATGGTTAGTATTAGTTAGTATTGATTAGTCTTGGTTAAGTCATGTTAGTTAGAGTTAACTAGGTTGTCTTCAAGTCAAGTGTGAAACCTAGGCTTGTGGACCATTAATTTAACTAGATGGATTGAGAGCCATTGATCAAATCCCAAAACCCTAATCCTAGCATTTATGGCCAGCCACCTAGGGAACAACACCCTATAAAATCCCTCTAAAAAATATTGCCTTTTTTGTTCATTCTCTCAATTTGGCAAGAACAAGGTGTAGGCCCAATGATTGTATCATGTTTTTTAATATGGTTAATATGTTTAGTTTAGCATTTCATTATCACTAATCTTTATACTATCACTATAGCATTTCTACTTATACTTATACCTTTGGTGATATATGCCTATTGGTTTACATATTAGTGATATGAGCTTTCTATCTTAAATTTAATCGAGTTGCCAAAATCAAAACTATGTTTTTGATTGTGGTTATTTAATTAAGTTTAATCATTATGATACCACTAACATTTATGCTATCTGTCACGACCCGCATCCGTTATAAGGGCACGTGTACGTAACAATGCCCAGCCCTCACCGTAAAAACAACGTGGAACACTGTAGGTTTTCTACTCTAACAACAGTTTATATATAATATCAAAACCTGTCGAGAATATGGTCAACTCCGAACGGAGGACAAGCAATGATAATATATGAATACTCAATCACAATTCTAAGATAATAAGTAAAGACTGAAAGATAAAGACAACAAGACTATAAAATATAACCTGTCGAGTCCAAACACAAATAATATACAAGTCTAAGTCCCAGTCTCTAATACAATCCAAAATATGATATAATAACATAAGTAGCAAGCTGGAGACAAGGTCCAGTCCAAAATGTCTAGTCTAACTAAACTAAGCTAGAGGCTCGTCGGGCGGAGCTACCCTGCTGAACCAAGGTCTCCAAGTCTACGCCCACTACGTCAACCGGACCGTAGTAGGTAGGACAATCCTCCTTGCCACAATCTATAAAATTTTGTCAACATATCCAGTCAGGATGGAACGAGCACAAATCTCAGTAACAGTTCTAGTTAGACGATATTGAAAATATAGCAGTAAATAGAGAGAATCTACGAAGTAAATAATGTGTACATGAATCATGGTAAGGCATGTCAAGACTGTAACCTGAATGTAAGAACAGGAAAAATAGTATAAATCATGTACAAAATTTGGAACTATATCTATGTGAGTTTAGTATTAGTTTCAACATGTGATCGGCTTAGAACTTGATACAATATTTGGCCTGGCTAATCATACGTGAGTGTATGATTAACACTATACAATGATGATACAATACAATACTGTGGGGTATTGATCACATATCTACGCTAACACCCCCATCCCTGACTAATATAGTGGATCCAGTCATGACACGTCATGATACGTATTCTCTAAGGAGGTCGCGAGCCTACGCAGGAATCGTATCTATACAATGAACAATAAACAATGAAGACTTGTCCAGTGTATACCATATATAAAAAGAATAACATCTTATGACAGGATCCAGACAAATATCAATCCGTGTGAACAATGTGTCAAGAGAACAAGGATAATCTATACTAAATACTAGAAACAAAGACGATATCATAAAATAGAAATATTATCAGAGAATGTACTTGCCTGTACTATGATGGATGAGTCGACTGAGTCCAAGAACAGTGCCTCGAGGACCTATAGATGGAATACTGTATCAATATAAGGGTTTGGAAGTAAAATTAAGTCATACTGAGTCAAAATAGGTCAAGACACGTCAAACTAAGTCAATCTAGGTCAAACAAGGTCAAACTAGATTGTACAGGGTCAATCTAAGTCATATTAGGCCTAACAAAGTCATACTAGGTCAAGATAGGTCTAGTTAGGTCAACCTTGGTCATAGGAGGACATTGGAAGTCAATCCGAATCAAACTAGGTCGAAAGTTGACTTACAGTTGACTTTTGGTCATCGGATCAACTCTGGTCAACTCTAGGTCAACTCTAGGTCAACCCTAGGTCAATGGTGACTAATAGTTGACTTTTAGTCAACTGCTCAAGTTTAATGGAATTTGGGACTAAATTGGGTAAAGTATTGACCCATAGTTGACTTTTGGTCTAAAAAGTCAACCGTGGTCAACCGAGGTCAAGACTAGGTCTAGGCGACTATTTCTAATCATTACCAACCCTTACAATCCATATCCAAGTCCATCTTGGACTTCGAAACTCAAATCGTGGCCGTAGGCCAATATCCTAATTTACCCTTTATAAAGGTAAATTTCTAGCCTAGGCGAATACCAAGTTAGCCTACCTACGCTTGGTATTTTGACCCGTGCTCCCTAGGGTAGTAGGATACTAGCCTATACATACGTTACCTACCAAGATACCTAGGTAAAGTGGACGTCTAGTCCATCTTACGGCCTATTGCCGGTATCTTGAATATCTTGCGATACGCAAATGGTACGACGCGATACCGTCGTCCTACAACCCCGATTTCAACTCGGGAGCCTACCCGCAAAGTCTAATTCACGTATTCTAGGTCTTCCCCGAGTTTCATCGCGTTCTGATACCCGGAGCTCCGTTTCACCCTCTAACTCGATCTCCTCTAATCGATTTCCTATACTTCTACTTCTCATTCTCCTTCTAATTCCTATTCTCCTAATTCTTCCTCTTCTAACTCTTCCTCTCCTTCTTTTCCTTATTCTTCTCATTCAAACTCTTCTTCTTAATCTTATTTTCATTCTTTTTCCTACCTTCTTCAAGTTCCTAATTTCCTATTCTCCTTTCTCCCTTCTCTTCTAATCTTCTTCCCCTACTTCTTCTAAACTTCTTCTTATTCTTCTTATCATTCTCTTCCTCTAATTCTCTATATATATACATCTATATATATATATACATATCTATATATATACATATATAAATATATATACCTAAGGGTGGTTTATAGGGCTAAAAAGGGAGGTACCTAGGAGCTAAGGGGGGGGGGGGGGGAACTGGCAGCCACTGCTGCCAGTGTTGCTGCTGCTACAGCAGCTACTTGCTGCTGCTACTGCTCTTTCTGCTGCTGCTGCAGCTGTCCCTCTTCTTCCACTTCTTCTTACTCTTCTACTCCTCCTTCCTATCCCTATATATATATATATATATATATATATATATATATATATATATATATATATATATATATATATATATATATATATATATATATATATATTTATCTATCTATCTATCTATCCATCTATATATAAATTCATACACTCACATATCCTAATTTATATATATAAACTCACAACACACACACACATCTATATATATATATATATATACATACCCACCTATCTATACATATATAAATATATACACACACATATAAATATGTATATAAATACATACACACTTACACAAACACACACACACTCACACAAACTCTCCCAAACTCTCAACACCACTCTCATGACATACACTCTCTCACAACACCACCACCACCACTCTCTACACACACACAAATACATATATATATAGATACATACACATATATACATATACACACCACTCTCTACACATACACAAATACATATATATATATAGATACATACACACTTACACAAACACACACACACTCACACAAACTCTCCCAAACTCTCACCACCACTCTCTACACACACACAAATACATATATATATATATATATAAAAAAAAAATATATATATATATATATATATATTTTTATATATATATATATATATATATATATATATATATATATATATATATATATATATATATATATATATATCATTCTATATAAAAAAAAACTCCTAATTAATCCTTAACCTAGATTTCTAGGAAAACCTACAAATTCTAGGGCAAAGTGTAGAGAATCCTCTTCTCTACAATTATTATGAAGGGAAATAAAGTAAAAGAGAAATTTATAAAGGATTAGAAGCTTACCTAAAGTAGCTAGCTTGAGGAAGAAGAAGTAGAACTCAAAAAATGGAGTGGAGAGAGAGATTTCTTAATGAAGAAGCAAAGGGGGGCTCCTACTTGTGGCCAGCCAAGGGGGGGTATTGGGTTTTGGGTGGAGACCCATTAGGCCCCCAACCCAATAAACTTAGTTTGGTTCGGTTCGGGTTTGGTTTGGTTCGGTTTGTTTCGGTTTAACTCTATATCGACTAATTAAGCCTCTAATTGACTAGTTAAGCCATGGAAGTATGGTTTATTGGTCTCTAGCCTAATTAGGATGGTATGTGGGCCAAGTCCAGCTAGTATGTGGTTTCCACTAGGGTTCAGACTACCCTGGTCTCCAACTTAAGTCCAAATTGGATAAAATTCAAACTAAATCAAATAAATCCCTAAAAATCATATAAAATCAAATAAAAATTCCTAAAAATTATAAAATTGAAAAAATGATAAAAATACCTCTAATTCAAAAACTGGGGGTAACACTATCACCTTAGCACTTATACTTAAACTCAACATTGTCCTAATGTGCATTAAGTACTTATCATACTTGTTACTATGTATACTGCTTTGTTCGTCTAACATGTACAAACAGAAAAGCAATAAATAAGATCAATATGGACATAAGCAATAAAGAAATCATGGTGGGCCAAAGACGACGGATCTCACAAGATTTCTCTGAACCACCCGACGACATCTACGGAGCCACGCACTCGGGGGTTCCGCTGCCCGGTCAGCAGACGGGGGTCGAGGGGGCAGCACCCCTCGTCGGGGGTTCGGGGGCAAAGCCCCCGAGAGGTATTCAGTTTTCACAAACTAGATATCTTTGGACAGCTGCCGCCAAGGGAAAAAGCCAGCACCAATCAAAGGAAGAAGCCAAGCCATGCCATCATCATTTCAAGACTCTGAAGAATCCTGTACCTGCTACAGTATTTCTGGAGTCTGTAATGAGTCATAGGAATAATTGTAAACACAATAAATGGATGGCAAAATCGAAAGCTAGGGTAAAAATTAGCCCAGGATCATTTTCGGATGCAAACCGGCATACCGACGGTATACCGGTCTATACCGACGGTATACCGATTTTGTTCACAGAAAGTTTTCTGTCTACAAAATCGGCATACCGACGGTATACCGGTTCATACCGACGGTATACCGGTTCAGTAACGTTGAAAGTCCAACGGTCGAATTTCCAGCATTAAATGATCCCAACGGCTATATTTCGAGCCGTTGCAATCCCAGACCGGTATACCGACGGTATGCCGACTCATACCGGTGGTATGTCGGTCGCTGACTGAAAAGTTACCTTTGGCTCTTTTCAATGCTTTAGTTATAAATAGCCTTGAACCCCTTCATTCAAGGTTGATGCTTTGAGCCTAAAAATTTCTAAACCACCAAAGCCTATCCTCAAACAACTCTACAAAGCTTTCATTTTCTATCCATAAATTGTGTTAGAGTTATTGAGTTAAAAAGTAAGATCTTCATCTTATTGTATAAGAAGATCTAAACCTATTATGAAAGGTTGAAGTTGGAGAGTCTTCGTATCCAAACTCTCGGTTGAAGTTGGAGAGTCTTCGCATCCAAACTCTCGGTTGAAGTCGGAGAGGCCTTCGGATTAAAGCTCTCGTGTAAGAAGTTGGCGAGTTCTTCGGATCCAAACTCGTGTGTAACTATTTGCTCAAATAGTGGATTAAATCCGGAGAGAGTTCCAGGACTGGATTGCCTCTAGGGAGGATACCAGGATACATCGGGTGTCGGTATTATTATTGCTTCTTCTCTTTCACTTATATTTTTAAATTGTCCATTAGCTTGTGCTAAGTGCTTGATTAGTTAGCTTGACCCTATTCACCCCCCCTCTAGGGTTCCTACAATTGGTATCAGAGCAAGGACTCTATTGTTAGGCTTAACATCCTTAGAGTAGATCCTTATTATTTTTCTATGGCATCGTATTACTCTTACTCCTCCTCCGATAAAGAGGGTTTTACTTCTAGTAGCATAGAAAATCATGTTTCTTCTAAATACAAGAAATGCTCTAAGTGGAAAGCCATGGCTAAACAATCCTTAGAGATTCTTAACAACCTTTATTCTGCAAATGAAGAACTTTCTGAAAAGGTTGTTCATTTAGAAGAAGCAAATGAGTTTTTGAGAAATAAAAACAATGATTTATTATCTAGACTTGATTCTCATAACTCATCATATGTTTCTTTAAAGAGTTTGAATGAGACTTTAATCTTGAAAATCAAATCTCTTTCCTCATCAATAGAAGATCTTAAGAGGCAAACTCATGAGCTAAATCATTTGCATGATTCTTCTATTGACTCTTTAAAGAAACAAAATGATGATTTTATTTCTAGAATTATTTTATTTGAAAAAGTGAATAATGCTTTAAATGTTAAATTTGATTCTCTTACTTGTATGCATGATGATTTGATATTAGAACATGATATTCTTAAGACCAAATCTTCCCATGCTCACTCTAGAGACATTCATCATTCTAGTATGTCACATGTTCATAACCATGCTCATTCTGATACATGTGCACACACTAGCATTAAATGCTTCTATTGCTCTCGCATTGGACACATGAGCTTTACATGCCCTATTCGTAGGACCTTCACTACCAATGCTAGAGTAAGTGCTATATGGGTCCCTAAAGCTAATAAATATGGATCCAAGTTTATTTGGATACCAAAGTCTTCGTCTAATATTGTAGGTGAAGCTTCTTGTATCGGGACATAGCACCTAGGAGCGTGTTGGTGGTTGCAAAGCTCAAAGGTCATCTTCTAAGCAATTGCACCAACACAAGTGTGGCCACTGGAGCTACTTTGGTAACATGCTAATCGATTCTCTTTAAATGGTTTATATTTGTAGAGTCGAGCATGTTTCTCTTGATGTCTTGCTACTAACTCATATTGATATCCTTAGTTGCTTATTGTATAAATCAATATGAGATATAATACTAGCATGCTTAGTTAATTTTCTTATTATTTCTTTTATCTAGCATGACTAGTTACACGGCTTAAACGATTAGTTCACACTATGTAGTTTATCACTCATTTTCTATTAAGTGTGACGTATTTAATTTATGCATGCTTGTTGTTCTTAATCTTTATATTATGAAGCATGCATATCACTCTAGTCCATAGGAGCTTGATTTTGATTTGAGTTAATATGATTTTAACTCTCCGTCTCTAAAGTTTTTGAGGATAGTTACTTCTTACCGATTTTTTATTAATTTGTAATATTTACTTTAAATCGGTATTTGTGAATATATATGTTTAGCACAAGCTTCTTATGTATGCACTTATACTTCCATTTTAACCTTGTGCTTATATAATATATTTATTATTGATTCTCATACTTTATCTTGATTATCTTCTTGAGAATCAATTATGTCTTTGCCTAATAAAGTTTATTTATACATGTTTTTGAATTTGTAATGATTTTTTAAATATTTATTAAGGATACATGACTATATACATTAAATTTCTATCTACATATAGTTCATGTATCTTTTATATTGATATCTATTTTTGTATAAATACCTTTATGTAGGCATATGAGTTAAGCTAAAGTTTTATATTAACTTGAAGAGTATTTATTCATACTTGTTGCTTTTAAACTTGTGCTTAACTCATACTCTAGATATTGATTATTTTGATCATATTTGTGTATCTCTTTTTGAATCAATAAGCTTCTTCCTTAAAGCTTTCTTTTAATGATGTCTTCTTGACCATTTGGTTGCCATTATGGATACATGTTCTTATTTGATTTTTGATCTTTTCATGTATGTCTATTCGTGATATATATAGTTTTATATATATAAAAGACTCCTAGCTTTTGATATTTATTTGTTTTATATCTTTAAGTTGGGATGGTGAGAGAAAATATTTATTAATGTCTTGCTTGTGACTAATTATGGATGTTCTATTAAGGATCACATGGTTTTGTGCTTTACCTTGCTTGTTAAATTCACCTCCTTAATTAGTGTACTTTTTCTAGTTTATATCTTTATATTTTACTATGGTGCACTATGAAAGCTCTTTGAATAATGTACTTCTTGATATCTTTAGCACATTTATGGCTTTCTTGATCTTAATGATCTTTCCTTGCTCATTCCTTAAATTTATGTTTCTTTTGAATTATTGTTGCCCAATGGTTTTTGTAGCTCATGAGAATACATGTAATTGATACATCATATTTTTTATGACTTTAGCTACTATGGTTTGAGCTTTTGTGTTGAGATTTTTTATTTCTAGAGAATACACTTATTGCATAATGGCTATAATATTTTACATTCTCTAGATCGATCTATTAATTCATTATCTTGGATTAATCTCATTATTTGGCAAAGAGATTTGTTTTATTGTGTTTTCTTGAATCTCTCTTTGGCCATATTTTGATAAGAGTCTAGTTAATTTTTGTTTGACTATCTTCTTGCTCTTATCCTTGTTTTGTAAAGAGTCTATAAATCATTTTGATTATTCAAAATGTATGTCCTTAATTGTGAACTCTATGCTTAAGCAAGTATCGTTAGTGTTTGTGACTTAAGATTTAATGAGCACTTTTATCTTGTTAATGACTTAACTCATTAATCTTAAATTAGTTATGTAGCTGGCTTATTTGTGATATATTGTTGAGCTACATAATCTATGTTCACTTTCACTCATCTAGCTATTGTTTTTCTTTTCTATCTATATATGAATTGCTGGTTTACATAAACAAGATATGTGATTCTTCTAAATGTAATTTATATCCTATTTTAGATACATATGCTTGTTCTCTAAAACTAGTTTTATAAATTTTTGATTAGATCTTGTTTCTCTTGGAGGTTTATGATTCCTTTCTTTAAGTCTCCTTCCTTATTAGTCATTCGCATGTATCTCTTAAATTTTCTCTCACTTTTGAGTTATGATTTTATCGTATTATCATTTACATCTCTTCTTGATTATATTTGCAATCATTTAAATGAGAATGACTCTTTTCCATATTTTTTTATTGATTTATGAGATTTTATCATAAATATGGATTTGGGATTTTCTTTATGAGATTTGTTGGATCATGTTTAATTTATTTATTTTTATTGATAAAAGATTCTAATGGTTGAGTAGTCCTATATTATCTTATTATGTGAGTATCAGACTAATTTATTACTCTACTTTGACTACTCATGGATTGCCACATATGGGCCTTTGCTATTTGAACTTTATGGTTTATTATTTACCATTAGCAAGGTTTAGATTTTACCCGTTGATGGGTACATATATGGTGAAACATACCTAGTCCATGTAAAGTAATAAATTGGTTGATTCTTTCTTAAATAGATAATCATGGACATGATGTTTGAGTTTTATTTTTATTTTTGAGCTATATTCTGTCTATCATCATGATTGTTCTTAATTGACTTTATTCTTTTTTATGATGACTTTTTCTCAAAGGATAACATACATTGATCTATCATATTTAAATATGAGATCCTTCTATATTGATAAATGTATGTCAACTTTTGATTATACGTGCTAAATTAGAATATTCTTTTGATCCTTCATCTTTAGTGGCTATTAATTGGATATCTCTTCTTGACTAAAGATGATATTATTCGTCTTATGACGATGTTATAGCCTTATATGCATTGAGCAAGGGGAAGAAATCCAAAGTTGATTTACCCCTAGATCTTGTAGTTATCTATTGTATGCTATAAGTGCTTTGGAACTAGATACACATATTTTGAGGGGGAGCAAATTAATTGGTCCAATTCATGTATACCCTCTAATATGTCGTATACCTAGTTCATCATGGACCCATATTTTCTTCTATTTCATATCCTATCCATTGAGGTCATGATATTTTTATTTGTGAAGGATTTATGAGAGTGTATGCAATTGTCTTCATCATAGTATCTCTCTTTTATATGGGTTAAATAAGTCATCTTGTTAATATTAACTTTCATATCTTATCTTGATGAATATTACGCTTTCATTGATTTGGCTTTCTTTGTTGAGGACTTATCCAAAATTTATGATTTTTATCAACTTTGGTAGTACTTTGAGGTGGAGCATTCAAATCGACTGAATTTCTCTTTCTCAAGTATTTTTCTCCTTTGCCTTCATGTTTATCTAAAGGGTATTCATATAGCATGATAAGGTAATTGAGTTCAAATGCATGAACTTGGATAAGCATATAGATTTTGCAAATAATGAGATTACTTTATATCAATTGCAATATTTTACATTAATTATTCTTTTATTTTGTTCCACTATTTATTTGTGGACAATTATGATTATTAATAGTTTCTTTGATCTATGTTTCAAGTTTACATCTTTTCAATTGGTAACAAGTTTATTTAATGTCATATCTCAATTGGTATCTATTAGTTGCAATTATCTATTCCTCATGGCTTTTGTTTGAAATCCTTTATTTCATAGTTCTCTTCCAAAACTAGAGCAATATTTTATATCCTATTGTGTTTTGGATTTATTCCTTGGATTTTAAGTTGGTAAACTACTTATTTCTTGTTTTTCAACTTCTTTTAGTTTTACCAACCATATTGTGTTTAGACAAGCAATTTTCTATTTAGTACTCAACATTTCGTATGTAGTTTTATACACTTATCTTTACACACTTTTTCTATTGTTCCTCAATTAGTATATCTTGATCATGATTGTCTATGCCTTCCTCATGCTCTGATTTATGTACTTAAGATTGATTTCTTATCTATTAGTACGGAGGAGCGTATTTTTGATCATGTCAAAGGGAGAGAAGTACATTTAAGTATGTATTTATAAGTAATCTAAGTAGTATGCTTTCAGTGATATTGTTTATGTCTTTTGTATATTAGTGATACATGCATCTGTTCTGTCCATACTAAACTTAAGCGATTTGCCATAATCAAAAAAAGGGAGATTATTGGCCCAATGATTGTATCATGTTTTTTAATATGGTTAATATGTTTAGTTTAGCATTTCATTATCACTAATCTTTATACTATCACTATAGCATTTCTACTTATACTTATACCTTTGGTGATATATGCCTATTGGTTTACATATTAGTGATATGAGCTTTCTATCTTAAATTTAATCGAGTTGCCAAAATCAAAACTATGTTTTTGATTGTGGTTATTCAATTAAGTTTAATCATTATGATATCACTAACATTTATGCTATCACCTTAGCACTTATACTTAAACTCAGCATTGTCCTAATATACATTAAACTTATCACACTTGCTACTATGTATATTGCTTTGTTCGTCTAACATGTACATGCAGAAAAGCAATAAGCAAGATCAATATGGACATATGTAATAAAGAAATCATGGTGGGCCAAAGACGACGGATCCCACAAGATTTTTCTGAACCACCCGACGACATCTCTGGAGACACGCACTCGGGGGTTCCGCTGCCTAGTCAGCGGACGGGGGTCGAGGGGGCAGCGCCCCTCGTTGGGGGTTCGGGGGCAAAGCCCCCGAAAGGTATTCAGTTTTCACAAACTGGATATCTTTGGACAGCTGCCGCCAAGGGAAAAAGTCAGCACCTATCAAAGGAAGAAGCCAAGCCATGCCATCATCATTTCAAGACTCTGAAGAAGCCTGCACCTGCTACAGTATTTCTGGATTCTGTAATGAGTCATAGGAATAATTGTAAACACAATAAATGGATGGCAAAATCGAAAGCTAGGGTAGAAATTAGCCCAGGATCATTTTCGGATACAAACCGGCATACCGACGGTATACCGGTCTATACCGACGGTATACCGATTTTGTTTACAGAAAGTTTTCTGTCTACAAAGTCGGCATACCGACGGTATACCGGTTCATACTGACGGTATACCGGTTCAGTAACGTTAAAAGTCCAACGGTCGAATTTCCAGCATTAAATGATCCCAACGGCTATATTTCGAGCCGTTGCAATCCCAGACCGGTATACTGAAGGTATGCCGACTCATACTGGCGGTATGCCGGTCGCTGACTGAAAAGTTGCCTTTGGCTCTTTTCAATGCTTTGGTTATAAATAGCCTTGAACCCCTTCATTCAAGGTTGATGCTTTGAGCCTAAAAATTTCTAAACCACTAAAGCCTATCCACAAACAACTCTACAAAGCTTTCATTTGCCATCCACAAATTGGGTTAGAGTTATTGAGTTGAAAAGTGAGATCTTCATCTTATTGTATAAGAAGATCAAAACCTATTGTGAAAGGTTGAAGTTGGAGAGTCTTCATATCCAAACTCTCGGTTGAAGTTGGAGAGTCTTCGTATCCAAACTCTCGGTTGAAGTCGGAGAGGCCTTCGGATTAAAGCTCTCGTGTAAGAAGTTGGCGAGTTCTTCGAATCCAAACTCGTGTGTAACTATTTGCTCAAATAGTGGATTAAATCCGAAGAGAGTTCCGGGACTGGATTGCCTCTAGGGAGGATACCAGGATACATCCGGTGTCGGTATTGTTATTGCTTCTTCTCTTCCACTTATATTTTTAAATTGCCCATTAGCTTGTGCTAAGTGCTTGATTAGTTAGCTTGACCCTATTCACCCCCCTCTAGGGTTCCTATACAAGGTTTGTCCCTATAGAAACCCTTTCCTATTTTATTCAATATAATTCCTTTTTCATTCAAAATTCTTCCATAGTGATCTAAATTACTTTCCCCTACTGTTCTTGGAGGCCATTCTCAAATTTGGGACAATTTGGAGCTTTGGGGCTAGCAAGAAGGATCCCCCATTTTGAAGTTTTCTTTGGAGAAGAACACCAATAGGTAACTTCTCATTCTCTCCATGAAATTTTAGTTTCTAAGCATGGATAGGAAGCCCTAGGTGTCCTCTAAGTGTAGGAATAGGTTTTGCTAGGTTTCGTGTCCTTACGTGTCCGTATCGGACACGTATCAGTGTGCATTCGTAGGTGTTCGACGAAATGCCACAGTGGGCATTTCGATCATATTTTCAGTTTGTGTTTGAATAGAAAATTAGGTTTTGGTATTGCTTATTGGATTCTGGTTGACTGAGGTGATGATTGTATTATGTCGTGTCAGCTTGGATACGCGAACACACACGTTTTCGCACGCACAGCAGTCCCCTGCTACTCGGGGGCAAATCCTCCTTGGACACGACACTTGGACACGACACTTGGACACGAGATATTTGACGCACACATAGGGGCAGACACTGACACGAGGCTCTCCAAGTTGTACGAGTCCTCGTGTCGTATCTGACACGTATTCGTGTGTGCGCTGGTCGTTCACTGTATCGGGTTCAGCCGATTTGGCCACTGATACACATGTCGTATCACACACACACGTGTCGTGGACCCAATTCAGGGTGTCCACATCCTAGACCTAGACCCCCTCAACACTGGGACACAAGCACGAGGTTTGTGTCATGTCGTGTCGGGTACACGAGCCCAAGGAACACGTGCACGAGACTGACCCTATTCCACTGTATCCAGTTGCTGATTTGGTTTATAAATTGTTTGGACACATCTGTGTCCTCGTGGTGGGACACATTTACACTGTATGGCATGTACACACACCCTAGCATAATTACCAACCTTTAATTTGGGTATATTTACATGTTTCAAATTCAAATATGGAATTTTCCTATGTGGACTGATACCTGCTGTTAGTTTGAATTCCTGAACTTTTCATTCTAGTATTTAACTGATTCTTGATGTTAAATTATAGGTTTTAATTCTTCTACTTATGTATTAACTACTGCTAGGGTGTTTACATATGAGTTGGGTTTTGATTGGTCATGGTTTGGATTTTTGGATGTTGAATGGTATATGAAACTGTCAACTGTTATTCCTGTTCTTAAACCCAATTTTAATTCCCATGTCTAAACTGATTTCTTGGTGTTTAATCACTAGATTATTTCACCTACATATGTACTAACAATTGCTAGTTCAGATTGTGTGATAGATTAGGTTTTATGTTGTGTAATGGGATTTCAACATATGGCATGGGCTGTCATTGCCTAAAAATCTGAGTTTGTTCACTATCATTGTTCTTTTCTAAAAACTGAATTGATGTTCATTTCCATGATTAAAATTCCTGTATATGTGTGTAGTTGCTGTCAATTGATTCGCTGATTTGAACTGACACTTAAATTCCAGTTTTCAAACCAAATTCTGAAATGTATTGCCATGTATTTTTCCTAAGTTCACCTCACTAAGTAACTGGTTAGCCATCACACCCTACTGTTTACATGTATCCACTCTCTACTCACACTATTCCTATTTCCTATGTGACACTCACTGTTAGCTAATCTTAGATTAACTCATGTACACACACACAAAGTATCCATACTTTTCAAATTCCTGAATTACCATTTGCATATATACACTCAGTACACTCTTCAATCATGTTAACAACCACACTCTAATGTTCCTATCACACACCATGCCACACACTTAAATCCTATTGACACTAGCCTATTAACTAACTGTCATGCTTTCACACATTCACCTTACACTCTCATTGCCACTTTAAAACCCTCACACACACACACACATGCTCTCATAACACACACACACTGTTTTTGTCTATATAGTACACACACATGTACACAACACATGTGCCCTCTACCTATCCTTCTATGTATATACATATATATATGTATATATATATATATATATATATATATATATATATATATATATATATATATATATATATATATATATATATATCTATATGTGATGCATATATTATAGGTAGCCTATATATTTATAATGTGTATTATTATATTAATTTAGATATATTAATATATGGGTATATGTGAATATGTGGTTTGGTATAGGCATGACATAGCCTATGGGTGTATACCTATGGCTCATTGCCTATGAGTATGGCTTGAATGCCAGTGAACATGTGTAGTTGACTTGTATAGCCTAGAAATGGTGTGTGCTTGCTAGAATAGGCTGGTTGACCTAGTTTGACTAGTCTAGTTGACTATAGTTGACCAAGAGTTGACTTTAGTCCAGTTTGACCCCAAACTTCATATAGATGCACTGTAGCAGTCTGATATATTATTTTAGACTTATAGTGACTTGTACTGTTCTATAGGAGACAGTCACCACTCCTCGGACAGTAGATACTCTTCAAATACTCAGGATACAGGCGGGTACATTCTCTGATCATTTCATATCCTGCTTAGGAGTATATTTCCTGCTTTAGATTACTTTAAATGATGCTGACACGTTGAAAATACGGATTACTACTATATGGATCTTATCGTACGATGTTATCCCCTTAGCGGATACATCGGGTATTTCGTATTCGTGTACTTTATCATGAGCATCATATACTCCTTGTGTTCGTGCTTTTCGTGTACAAATCGTGTGAAATCGTGTATACTCATGTGCTCACATGATCTTCGTGTACGACTATACTTCGTGTACAATAACATAACTTGGCAAGATCCTTGTGTATTGATTGGGGCAGGGGAGTAGAAGTGGTTATGTATTCAATCCAATAGATTACTCGTGTACAACCTCTTTAGATTGCTCGTGTACAACATCGTGCCGTTTACATAACCATCTTGTGCTCTTAATCACTAGTCACTGATAGTTCTCTATATATTGTAGCTATTTACTTACAGTCTCTCTCTTTTTACATCATGTTATTCTTTCAGTTTCCTGTATCTTACTCTGTAGCATGTTTATATTTCCTAACCTGTTATGATTTGCTGAGATGTACTGTACTCGCTCCTGTCCTGACTGGACCTGTTAAAATTTTTACAGTGAATGATGAGGCTCTGGTGTCTACCCATTATGGTGCAGCTTAGACAACACTTGTGACTTGGACCCACTTGCAGTAGAGGATCTACCACCAGTGGTTTAGACTGCTAGCTTAGACTCTTACCTTGTCTTCTCATTGATACATTATTGTATATACTGGGAGTTTATTTTATCTGATGTTTCTGGATATGTATTTATCTTAAACACTTAGACTTTATCTGGATTGTTTTCTCTGTGGATTCATTATGTTCTTATCTATCTATCTATCTATCTTTTATCATGCTCTACCTTAGATGTGATTGAGACTGTATTTGTTATGTCACCTCCATTCGGAGTGTATATACTGTACAGGTACCTTTATATTGTGAGATGTTAACCTAGGACAACGTTCTACTGCCGACACTGCGGCGTAGGCTGGACGTACCCACGTCTCGTGCCCTTACTCTAGGGTGCGGGTCGTGACAGGTGATAACTCAATGTGATACTGCATCGATCGACAAGACGCAGAAGACTCTGGTTGTTCAAATCAACCGAAAAGCCTATGAAGATATGATCAACAAGAAGAGCAATAAGCGCAGTGTGGCTATCACTAAGAACAAAACTGTGTGGACTCCTAAATCTTCTACAGTTGCTGTTGCCCTGGCGCAATCTGCTTCTGTTGCCAAGGCACAATCTGCCTCTGTGGCTCCGGCGCAATCTGTAATGCCCCGCTCCGCATCGGTGCATTACGATGAGTCGTTGACTCGAAGAGTTGCGTTGACCCGATGAAGTATCGATGCGAATCGATGCAGAGTTACGTTGGCCAAAGGTAAGCTTTGAGTCGGTTGGAATCTATGAATCAAATCGATGCAAAAGAAAAGTCCCGCTTGAGCAAGTGCTGATTTTAGTTGATCTGGTGTCCAGGCTTTGCTTTTACGCTGGACGATAAGAGGTCGGCATTTTTCCTTATGCAATGAAGTGTCCGCGAAACCAAATCGTGGCCTTGCAACGGATTGTGGCATGGGCGCAATAGGCCAAATCAACCGAGTAGTTCAAAGGAATGGCTAAGTTCGGGAGTTAGCTATGCGATCGAGTTATGGAAGCGAGACGCTTCAATCGACGAGACGGCAAGGCGTATCGGCTTAAGGTGGGCGGGTTCTTGACTCTCTCTCCCTATTCCTTCACGTCTAATAAAATGTGTTATGGAATGCGTAATATGTTATCGAGTTAGCGAGCGTGGCTCGGCGAGTAAGTGTCTAAGTATGCGTTGAACACTAAGATAGAACATTGAACAATCGAAACATTGAAGCGACGTGCATCAAGTGTACGAGTCGCGGTAGGACGGTGATGGTAGAACATTGAAAGACAATATTGAGTTGTGCATCACGTGCACGCCTCTGAGAACATTGAATACTAGGCGTAGAACATCGATTATGGCGCTGAGCGTGCCCTCGGGCACTTATGTTACGAAAAGACTAAGTAATACGGAATTATGCTATGAGAATAACTTACGAATGGTACGCGTTGAATACGAGTATGGGATGACTAAGCCGTTGGGCGTCGTACATCAATATGGATGTGTTGGGGCATAACGCCGATGGAGCTCCCCATATGAATGGTGGATTATGTTTATGGCACGGGAAACCGTTTATGGCACGAAAAACTGTTTATGGATCGAGACTATGTTTATGAAATGGAGGATTTGGTTGGAATGTTTTGTGTGTATGCTATGGTACGTATTGCATGGTCAATGGACTCGGATGGCCCATGCACGGGTACGGCTTCCCTCGAACGGTTACGCCGGGGCGCCGGGACCGTTCGACCTAGGAGGGAATTATGTGTGGTATTTATGGTGCACAACATTCGGACAGATTACGACCATCCAGTGCTGTAATAAGCTTTGATATCCATAAGTTTGGGATCCTTCGGATACTGGGCTAGCAACCCGTATCGAAGCGATTGTAGGCTTACACATAAGAGATGCCAAGTCCATTACGGTGCAAAACACCGTGACCTTCATATAGATAGGGCCGGTGGGCTGAGATGAGAGTCGGGTGCAGGCGCAGGGCCTGCGACCCTTATGCATGGTCTAAGTTTATGGTTGGTTGTTTCGTGAATGATATGATTCTATGTTAAGTTCTAACCCGTGCAGGCTAGGCAATATGGGACGGAGATGAGCACGAACACTATGTTTATGTTCATATTATGGCTAACTGTATCTGCTGCAGGAACACGGTATAGGACACATTTATAATAAGTTGCTATATATGAAGATTGCCATGAAACTGATCCTAAGGCTAAGTAGAAAGATCACCAATAATGATGCATGTTTCACTAAAGATATTTAGTGTTTGGTTTGGGTGCGAGCGGGTCTTGATCAGTGCGAAGCGAGGATGAAAGCACTAATCCCCCACTAGTTTATGTACAGGCTCAGGTTATGATTGGCTCGGGGCGGAGCTTGGCTTGGACGTGCCGAGACATGGAGTCCTTGGCGTTCAAGAGGAGCTACCGCATATGTGTTCGGACTTGCGACATGGAGATGTTCGGCCGAAGACTACTTGGTGGCTATACAGAGGCATCATGTATGGAACAATGTAATCATTTGTGAGCTAGAGAGATCATGAGCGTTATAGTCAATTGGCATATATGTTGGGCGATTCAGAGCCTTTGTAACCTTCAGTTCATTATGAATAAAAGAGATTCTTGTTGTATACTATGTTTTCCTTCCGCTGCTTATGTTATCAAATTGAGATAGTTCTATGTGAACCTGTTATCTTGCCTTGCACGAGCGCAACTCCAGGCTCGTGCGGCATCACGTCCCAGCGAGGACGATGATTCGGGTGAAATCTAGCGAGGACGAGCGATTTCCCGGATCGGGGCGTGACAAGTTGGTATCTGAGCGGTTCCATCTTCTAGACCGTGCATGAATCTCTTTGACCCTCCGTTGCTTGGTTATCGAATTTAGTTGACTCTAAGTTATTTCTGCAACCGCATGGCTCATGGATCTGATCGACGCTGCATTGGATGTTCCATACAATAAGTCTATATTAAGTGCGTACGTCTGCCACAAGTATGTCGTGACTATCACGCTATCTCCGGGTGCCACCGGAGAGTGTTGGTTGCATGAAGTGCAACGAGTTATGGGATGTTGGTTGCACGAAGTACAACGAGTTATGGAATGCTGGTCGCACGAAGTGCGAGGAGTTATGTGTTGTTGGTCGCACTAAGTGCGAGGAGTTAGGTGTTGTTGTCGCACAAAGTGCGAAGAGATACGTGTTGTTGGTTGCACGAAGTGCAACAAATCGAGATATGAGGCAATACCTATTATGTGGTTATGCGAGTGATTATGTGTTATCGGTTGCACGGAGTGCAGCAAGTCGTGGATCGTTTGTTGCATCGGTGCAACGAAGTCGATATGGTATGATACGTGTTGTATGGCTATGCGGATGGATAGCGATATGTTGTGCGAGATTGAGTAAAGACCTTAAGTATCGAAAATGAGTTGTTGCATGAGTTGCAATGAGTAACGAGTCGAGTTGAGTAGGCGAACATGTATGTTGGCCGAATGTCGCGTTGAGCGTTGAATAAGCGAATGTTGCGGACGTGATCGATATGATCGCTAAGATATGGTTAGATTGAATATGTGTCAAACTTGAGCTAACGCTAGAGCTGGGATCGGAAGGATCGCCATACGGGATAGTTTATTGGAAGATAGATGTCGGACCTATGCAAAGTGTGATGTCGAGTAATGACTCGATTTTGAGTGGTATATGCAATACCAATTATGCGAGCAGTATAGCAAAGTATTGTGTCGATAACGATAGGCTCGATCCTGAGTGGTATATGGAATACCACTTAGCGATAGCTATGTTAAGCCGGTTGGTGACTTACGATAGGTTACATCGAGACGATTGTATTGTTACGATATGTTGTCCGCAACGGACGGAGTAGTACCGAGACTCGAGTGGGAATGATTTGATAAAAGTCGATGCGAGTATGCCTTGATGAATTGAGTTGAATAATTATGTGCGAAGTCGTACCCAAGGATGATGCGTCGAACAAGGATTCGTTAAGTGTAAGTCGAACGATAGACGGAGCATAGCGAAAGAAATATTGCGTCGAGGAAATAGTCGACTCGGTCGAGTTGAGTTAAGTCGGTACGAAAACCATTCGGAATGAATTGAGTAAGTATGAAGGAATCGTTCGAACGAATTCAAGTTAGTGCGATAAGTCGGTAGCACGATTTGGAAGTGCGAGTTAGGGATATGAGAATGGATATATGAATTGGAAATGGTGTCGCAATTATGGTAGTTAGTTATAATGGAATGAATCTTGATGTGTGCAAGACTTGATTCGTATTCGATTTCGGATAATGGCAGTGATTGCAACGAATTTGAGCTTATGAGAAAGGAAGATGTTCAAGTTATGCATATCGACGATGGTATTGCAGCGTATCAAAGACGATATGCAATAACTCGGGGATACTTTGATCGAATGAACGAAAATTATGTTGAGCATTGTTGTTGGATGAATAAGATGCAAGTTAAGTTGATGGCAGTTTGGATGATAACGGTAGGAACGCTTCGGAGAATTTGAGAGTCGATGGATATTGCTTGAAGGAAAATGAAAGTGTCTGGATTGCTTTGCGGATCACCACTATGTTGACATTCTTGTCTTATGCGAGTGCAACTCCAGCATCGCATATACGTCACGCCAAATTAGGGCGATCATTCCGCGTGAGCATTGGTATGGTGATTCATCCAGCGGGGATGATCGAACTTGCAAGGCGTGGCAAATTTGATATGGACTCATGGTTTGATACGAAGGTAGAATTGAGGATTGTGCGATAAGCCTAGAAGTGTGTTAGATATTGGCCGAGAGTGGATAGACTCGAACGGAGGCGAACAAATATTGTTCGGTTGCGATATTGTTAACGGTAATGCATAAGTGATTCGAGTAGCAACGGCGCATCAGTTACGCGGGGGTAGATTTGTGGATGAGTAAATTATGTCGGATCGGGTAAAGTTTCATAGGAATTGTCGGGAATTGATTTGGCTTCGCGATAGGATATAGCATGGTTCGTTGTAACTGTCCCTCGTTGATGATCTTCAATTATCGAGCGTAGTTTCGGGGCAGATGACCCTAGAAGACTTGACCGCCAAATCAAGTGAATGTTGAAGTCCCATAGGATGACCCTAAAGAAGTCGCGTAAGAAGGATAAGGAATGAGGTAGTACATGTTGAGGATAAGTCTAAGCGAGTGAGTATCGTGTCTCGAAAGTTAGCAAGTACTAGAATCGATATGGTCAAGAAAAGTTATGTTGGATCGAATAGATGTTAAGGAACGTGCTTAGCGTAATGATACGGTAAGGCAATTGCAAGGATTTTTTACAATATGCGAAAGCGACGGATAGTAGAACGACCCTAAGAGTTGTGTCGTAGATCGATTTGAGTAACGGTTAGGCTATGTGCATTGAGCGTGCTATCTATGTTACGAACTGAACCAGTCGAAATTGAATCAAAGTTTGAGTCAAGGATTCGTACTTGGTCGAGAATCGGAGATACGCGTATCGTAAGAGACCTTGGGTCAGAAAGATTGTTGCCTTTGAGCATCGTAGAGTCAAGTTGACCTCTTATGTCGGAAGAGTGTGAGCATGATGTCTGGATAAGTTACCTAGCGGGGGTAGCCCCAGACGCGGTGCGTAGGTAGTTCGAGAACGTGGACCGTATTGGGATAGTTGTATACGAGACTTAGTACGGATTATGGGCAAAGGAATTTAGACATGTTGGACATAGTCCATGTCGTAGAGGCCAAGTGTTATGAATGATTGGATGAAAGACTTGAGTTATGTGAGAGATAGGCAAACGGTTGGAAGAACAGGCGTTGCAGAGAATTGTTGTGATCGGATGCGCAATGACTCAATGCAATGCGAGTGTTAGGTGGCCGACGAGAAACTTACAAGATCGAAGTTATGGTTGAATTAAGTTATGTACAGGATGTTGGAAGATGATCGCATGTTATGGGATGATGCATACGAAGAGTATTTTGGGAATAGGCGCTAAGATATGACTAAGTCGAGTACGGACCGATGGATGCTTGAGGATTTAAGTTGAGCTTGTTAGTTGTCACGATATCCTACAACTGAGCTTGGCTGAAATGCATATATTGGGGGGACGCCTAAAATATGTGTATGATCCAAACTAAGTTGTATGATTCAACGATAGTAGCACGAGATCGTGAAGCGATCTATGCGAGGCACTTGGATTAAGTGTTGGTTTCGGTTCGAGGACGAACCTGATTTTGAGTGGTATATTATGTAATGCCCCGCTCCGCATCGGTGCATTACGATGAGTCGTTGACTCGAAGAGTTGCGTTGACCCGATGAAGTATCGATGCGAATCGATGCAGAGTTACGTTGGCCAAAGGTAAGCTTTGAGTCGGTTGGAATCTATGAATCAAATCGATGCAAAAGATAAGTCCCGCTTAAGCAAGTGCTGATTTTAGTTGATCTGGTGTGCAGGCTATACTTTTACGCTGGACGATAAGAGGTCGGCATTTTGCCTTATGCAATAAAGTGTCCACGAAACCAAATCGTGGCCTTGCAACGGATTGTAGCATGGGTACGATAGGCCAAATCAACCAAGTAGTTCAAAGGAATGGCTAAGTCCGGGAGTTAGCTATGCGATCGAGTTATGGAAGCGAGACGCTTCAATCGACGAGACGACAAGGCGTATCGGCTTAAGGTGGGCGGGTTCTTGACTCTCTCTTCCTATTCCTTCACGTCTAATAAAATGTGTTATAGAATGCGTAATATGTTATCGAGTTAGCGAGCATGGCTCGGCATGTAAGTGTCTAAGTATGCGTTGAACACTAAGATAGAACATTGAACAATCAAAACATTGAAGCGACGTGCATCAAGTGTACGAGTCGCGGTAGGGCGATGATGGTAGAACATTGAAAGACAATATTGAGTTGTGCATCACGTGCACGCCTCCGAGAACATTGAACACTAGGCGTAGAACATCGATTATGGCGCTGAGCGTGCCCTCGGGCACTTATGTTACGAAAAGACTAAGTAATACAGAATTATGCTATGAGAATAACTTACGAATGGTACGCGTTGAATACGAGTATGAGATGACTAAGCCGTTGGGCGTCGTGCATCAATATGGATATGTTGGGGCATAACGTCGACGGAGCTTCCCATATGAATGGTGGATTATGTTTATGGCACGAAAAACCGTTTATGGCACGGGAAACCGTTTATGGATCGAGACTATGTTTATGAAACGGAGGATTTGGTTGGAATATTTTGTGTGTATGCTATGGTACGTATTGCATGGTCAATGGACTCGGATGGCCCGTGTACGGGTACGGCTTCCCTCGAACGGTTACGCCGGGGCGCCGGGACCGTTCGGCCTAGGAGGGAATTATGTGTAGTATTTATGGTACACAACATTCGGACGGATTGCGACTGTCCAGTTCTGTGATAAGCTATGATATCCGTAAGTTTAGGATCCTTCGGATACTCGGCTAGCAACCCGTATCGAAGCGATTGTAGGCTTACACATAAGAGATGCCAAGTCCATTACGGTACGAAACACCGTGACCTTCATATAGATAGGGCCGGTGGGCTGAGATGAGAGTCGGGTGCAGGCGCAGGGCCTGCGACCCTTATGCATGGTCTAAGTTTATGGTTGGTTGTTGCGTGAATGATATGATTCTATGTTAAGTTCTAACCCATGCAGGCTAGGCAATATGGGACGGAGATGAGCACGAACACTATGTTTATATTCATATTATGGCTAACTGTATCTGCTGCAGGAACACGGTATAGGACACATTTATGATAAGTTGCTATATATGAAGATTGCCATGAAACTGATCCTAAGGCTAAGTAGAAAGATCACCAATAATGATGCATGTTTCACTAAAGATATTTAGTGTTTGGTTTGGGTGCGAGCGGGTCTTGATCAGTACGAAGCGAGGACGAAAGCACTAATCCCCCACTAGTTTATGTGCAGGCTCAGGTTATGATCGGCTCGGGGCGGAGCTTGGCTTGGACGTGCCGAGGCATGGAGTCCTTGGCATTCAAGAGGAGCTACCGCATATGTGTTCGGACTTGCGACATGGAGATGTTCGGCCGAAGACTACTTGGTGGCTATACAGAGGCATAATGTATGGAACAATGTAATCCTTTGTGAGCTAGAGAGATCATGAGCGTTGTAGCCAATTGGCATATATGTTGGGCGATTCAGAGCCTTTGTAACCTTCAGTTCATTATGAATAAAAGAGATTCTTGTTGTATACTATGTTTTTCTTCCGCTGCTTATATTATCAAATTGAGATAGTTCTATGTGAACCTGTTATCTTGCCTTGCACGAGCGCAACTCCAGGCTCGTGTGGCATCACGCCCCTTCGAGGACGATGATTCGGGTGAAATCTAGCGAGGACGAGCGATTTCCCGGATCGGGGCGTGACACAGTCTGTTTCTACTACCTGCACACAGTGCACTCTTTCTGTTCATGTTGCCCGTGCGCAGTCCACTCTCACTGCTGTTCGTGCACAGTCCACTCTTCCTGCTGCCCGTGCGCAGTCCACTACTTCCTTTGCTGCCAAGGCACAATCTGTTCAAACTATTGCTAAGGCGCAATCTACCCATGTTGCTGCCAAGACGCAACCAGTAGCCTATATTGCTAGGGTACAACCAGTAGCCCGTAGCACTGTGGCACAACCCAAGCAATCAGTTGTTCAGGCACAGTCTGCTGCTCTGGCGCAACCCAAAGAAACTAGTCTTTTGGCTATTCCCTCTTCCAATTCTCCAGTTCTGAACTTGGAGAAATAATGTTCTAGTGCCAAAACTAGATAGAACAAAGGGAAGGTTCCTTTGACATTTCCTCAACTGGCGCAACCTATGCCTAAAATGGTCCCACAACAAAACAGAAGAAAACGCTTCTTAGCTAACCCTCTACAAAATAAAGGAAAGCACCCTTTGGTCTTTTCTCAAACTTCTTGATCTATGACCCAGAGGAAGACATATCAGATTCCTTCCCTTTAAACAAAGGTCTTCAGATCTCTGCTATGGGAAAGAACACTAATCAAAGAGGCATCTTGCCCACCCCTATGAGGTCTGGTCAAGATCTTCCAACCTTGTAAATTTCAAGATCCAAGCAAGAAAAATTGATGGTATCACAAACAGAGACACCTGGAGCAGAATTTTCTGATTTACGCGCTTATCTCAATAGGCGTCAACCAGTATCAACTTTGGTGAAACGTAAAAATCCTATGCCAAAGGCCAATCTATACCAGAAACCAAAGTTTGAAAAGAAAGACCCAACCACTTATGCTAATGAGTTGAGTACTTCTTTGTACACTCAGGGAACTAAACATCTGAAGAATAGGAGACATGTTCCTAACATCATTAAGGAATATGTTCCTCCGAATTTTTTTCGTCCTGTAGTGGTAACTGATCTCCGGGAACGTCTTACACAAAGACGGAAGATCGCAGGGATGTCTCCTTCACCTTTAAATTACTCTTCAGATCTCCACTGCCTTCATGAAGTGGTCATCAAGTGTTGTTGCCAATCAGCTAAACGATCTGTCTTCAATCGTCTAAACTATACTTCAACTTCTGAACCTATGACAGGAGATGAAGACGAGCTGTTATATGTTTCTGTCAACATGACTTTCCAAGGCACTGGGGTGGGAAACGTCCAAGACGTAATGCGTCCCATAATCCCAGTCAGCAATACTTACATCGGATTCATGCATCCAGTGAAGGGGTCTTTCAATACACCAGATCAAGAAATCAAAATTTGAACCAAGGTGTCTTTAATCAAGAAGATCTTCCCATCGCTCATCTAGGAGAGGACTTTTTTTCGAAGTTTGACGCAGATAGTGAAAGTTCTGAACAAACTATCTCGTCAATAGCAGCAAGAGAAGTGATGGCATATACCGTTACAGAAGATCAAGATGCTTCTAGTTCAGCCAATAAAGAACAACGAATTACTGCACTAGAGGACAAACTGAAGACCATGGCTGAGATGGTCGCAAGTATGCACACTATAATTATGGCTCAACATACAGTTCCACCGGTTATAAACCCTGCTACAAATCTAGAGCTTATAGCATCTTCTGTACTTGTTAATATTAGTCTGGGGGTACCACCTCCTCAGGTTGCTTCTGTACCAATTCAAGCTGATCCCAGTTAGTCTGGTACTGGGGGTGGTAATTATCACGTTGTTCCTCCTTCCAACAATTCTAACCAGCCTATCAATTCCCAAACATCAGGGGATGCTAATGAGGCTGTGAAACTCCTGTGCACTCAGTTTGAGACCTTCAAGCAGAAGGATGGCCTACAAAGACTTGGCATAAAACAACCGTATCCTACAGAATAGAAGGAGGTTCCATTCCCTCCTAAATACAAGCTTCCAACCATTATGCTATTTGATGGCAGTACTTCTCCAAGTCAGTACATCAATCACTTTGAAGTGATGACTGACCAATTATAGCCAAATGATGCTCTCCTTACCAGAGTGTTCGTCGGTTGTTTAGTCGGCGCAGCATACGACTGGTATCGTAGTTTGCGAGATGGCTGCATAACTTCTTTTGCTGGTTTCAAGCAAATATTCTTGGAACGATTTTATGAGGGAGTCAATGACATGACGATGTCTGCCCTCATTAAGATCAAACAAAGACACAATAAATCTACATAGAGTTTCATTGAAAGATTCTGTCGAGAGGCACTTAAAATGCCTTTAAGAACTCTATCTGCTGTAACGATAGACACCAGCAAATCAAACTTGTTGCCTATTATCAGTATGTGGACGGAATCTACACAATTCCAGGATTGGCCTTCTTTCATTGTGAATGCCAAGGCGGCAGAGGTCAGTGCCGAAAAGTTCAAACAGTTAGGAGTTCAAATGACTCATCCTAACTAAGATGAACATTCTACTTCCGGAGGTAGTAATCGCCAGAATAACCGCAAGGGTAAAGAAACGTTGGCCATCAATCTCAAAGGCAAGGAATCATTAGCTGTTAATGTTGCTCAGACAACACCTACTCCATCAGCACCACCACAGAAAATGCTTCATCCAAAAGAAGAATATTCTTTTAATGAAGATGATACTTTGAGCATCTTCGATTGCTTGATCAAAAGTAATAAGCTTTAATTGCCAGAGGCAACACGGCCATAAGAAGTGGGTAAAACTGATCACCCTAAATACTGCGTTTATCACAGATTTATAGGGCATCCAACCAGAGCATGCTACGTGTTCAAAGGCAAAATCCAGGAGTTGGTCAATTTTGGAGCGATTACTCTTCAGCAGGATGAGAAGACGGTGACTGCTAATGTTGTTTCTGTACAATTTGGTGACTTTCCACCACAACTTGTGTAAGATGGTGTTGTCCCCATTCCAAGGACTACTCTCGAGATCGTAAATTTCCTACCTCCTCAAAATAAAGGTCTTGTTCCACTATCAACCGATAAAGAAGAGATTGTGTAGATTTACCCAGATCTGGTAGCAGATTTTGAAACGCCTTCCTCTTCTAAGCAAAAGAAGTACTCCAAATCTAAATCCAAGAACTACAACATGGTATCCTTTGAACCAGTAGCAGAAGAACGTGTTGGCCCATTGGTCATATGGTCAAACTGATTTTAATAATTGATCAAACTCTGTCTCGATATATGGAACTAGTCAGGATATCTCGGACTCTTGGACATGATCAAGAATAGCTATCTACTCAGTTCAAGACCGAAGCGTTGTTTGCCTGTTCGAGTCTGTACTTCTTTGAGCAATGTATTTTTCATTTTATTTGAGTCTAGGAATACTTTGTACACCGAGTCGTACTAGCAAATAGGCTATTCCAAAATGATTTCAAAATGTTTTTAAAATGTCCTTAGTTTTGAAAAATATTCGTATTTACAAAAGCTCCAAAAAGATTTTCAAAAAGGTTTTCAAAATTACCCAAAAACTAATTTTTAAAACCCTAACCTAACCCTGACAGAACTCGGCCAGAGTTCGGCCAGAGTTTGGCCAGAGTTCGGTTAGTGGCCGTTTTATTTTTGAATTCCTTGGAACTTGGTCCTCCTGCAGTTGCGGATTTGACCGAGATTTTCTCATCGAGTTCTGCCCGAATTCTGCCCGAATTCTGCCAGAATTCTGTCTTTGGAACTCCTATAAATAGAGAAGGATTTCGATCTTTTTAACTCACTCATTCACTTTCAATCTTCTCTCTTCTTAAAGCTTTCAGTCTTCCAAAAAGTTTTTCTCGAGCTTTAATTTTCAGATCCCAAGCCAGTTACAATCCTCTAGTCAATTTGCCAGTGCGGTACGGTCTAGAAGTTTCAAAGTGATTGTAATCAGAAGGCTTGATAGAAGAATACCTCTTCACAATTGAAGTTGGACGAGTTCTTCGTATCAAAGCTCGCGTTGTAGAAGTTGTAAGGACTTCGTAAGAAAACTTGCAGTTTTGCCAATAGTGGATTCAACTGGTAGCAAGAGTTCTACCGACTGGACTAGTCCTCAATAGAGGAAAACCAGTATACATCGCTGTCTTTGCGTTTGCTTTCTTATCTCTGTTTTTACATTATTTAGTTATGATTATTATTCTGTGATCTTGCTGCTAACATTTTTAATTAGCATTATTCCGCTGCCAACTCTAGTCACCCCCCTCTAGAGTATTGTGCTTTACGATTTTATTCCTACAATTGGTATCAGAACGGGTATTACAGGTAAAGCAAGGTAACATTACAATTATTTATTCATTTACCTAATTGTTATATAGATCACAGCACAACACATGGCAACTGTAAAATTCACAAGTGAAGGCTAGGCCACAAACAGACCTCCACTGTTTGATGGTACGAATTATACCTATTGGAAAACACGGATGAGTTTCTTCTTAAAATCACTTGACTTTGATTTATGGTCTATTGTTATTGATGGCTATCAAAAGCCACCTCGTATAAATGTTGATGGAGTTTTAATTGAAAAACCCCATAACAGATATACAAAAGAAGAAAAGAAAAAGGCCAGTCTTGACGTACGTGCTATTAACGCTTTATTTTGTGCTTTAGACAGAACTGAATTTAACAGGGTGTCTATCTGCACAACTGCTAATGAAGTGTGGAAGCTTCTTGAAGTCACACATGTAGGCACGACTGAAGTCAAAGAATCAAAGGTCAGCAGACTTACTCAAGAGTATGAGGTGTTCAAGATGAAGTCCAACGAAACAGTTACTCAGATGTTCAAAAGATTCTTGGATATTATAAATCCTTTGTCCTTCCTAGGCAAAGATTACAGTAACCATGAAAAGATTTGTAAACTCCTGCGAGCACTTACCAAGAACTGGATTCCAAAGGCTACTGCAATCATTGAAGGGAACGACCTTACAACTATGTCCCTCGAAGTACTCATGGGTAAGCTACTCACTCATGAACTGGAGCTACAAGATTTTAAAGAGCCTGCACCAAAGGAAAAGATGATCGCTTTCAAGGCTCAGCACAGAAAAACTGCTGAAGGTGATTTAGACAGCAGTGAATCTGATGCTGAAGATCAAGCACTCCTAGCAAGAAAATTCAAAAGATTTATGAGATATGAGAAGAAAGCCAGAGAAAACAATAGCAACAACAACTGGTATCAAGATGATGCTGTCTGCTATGGCTGCAAGAAGAAGGGACACATGAAGAAGGATTGTCCTACAAACTCATCATCAAGCAAGAAGAGCAACAGGTATGAGAAAGAGAACCTGAAGAGATCAACATCTCGGAGATATGCCAACACCAGCATATGGCATGAAAGTGAAGCCAGCGACTCAGAAGATGAACAATCAGAAGACGCTAAAAATGTATGCTTTATGGCATCCGATCAGGTACTCTCTGAACCTGTAGTTGATATATATGATGACTTCACCTTTGAGCAATTAGGAGATGCCTTCAGTGAACTGATAAGTGATTCCAGGAAACTGCGTAGCAAATATCAGACCTCTAAGAAGGTACTCAAAGAGTACAAAGATGAAATAGGAAGACTTACCGACCTACTAGCTGGGGTTAGAAATAATGTTAGTGAGTCTAGTGAGCTTTCTTCTATTAAGCTCTTATTACACGAGACTACCAAGTCATCTGAAGAGAAAAACAAGGTTATTGACCAACTGAAAGAAAAACTTTCTAAAGAGAAGAAAAGTCTTCAATATGCACAAGTCAGAATGGAAGCACTCACTTCTGACTATACTAAGTTGTATGACACCTCCAAAAGATTGGAAATTAGGTTAGGAAAATAGCCTGAGACTGCTGCTTCCTACCCTAACACGTGTCACTTACCGAATAATCGGAACATTCCCAAACCAAACACTGTCAGGCCTAACCATATCAAACCTTTACCCCAAAAGTTTAAGCCCAAACAGGATTATAGGTATACTTTCTTCTATACTAGAAAACCTAAACCTACCAACCATGCACATCACTCAGCTTTCAACACTAAACATGCACAATGTCATTTTTGTGGCCACACTGGTCATATTTCTCCTGCATGTAGAATCAAAAAGCTTGTTGATTTAAATATTTATGCATGGATACCAAAAGCTAACATTTCAGGACCCTACAAGAAATGGGTACCAAAAGTTTCATTTGCAAACTGTTTTGTAGGTGGAACACCTTTCACATGCTAAAAGCAAATGGATACTCGACAGCGGTTGTTCACGGCATATGACCGGTGACGCTACATTATTTGCAATACTGTCGAAGAAGAAGAAGGAAGGCTATGTCTCCTTCGGTAATAACTTGAAAGGGTATATCATTGGTATCGGTGATGTTGGTAAATCTCCCTATCCTGTGATTAAGGATGTCTGTCTGGTTACCGAGTTGAAACATAATCTACTCAGCATAAGTCATTTAGCTGATCATGGTTATGGTATCAACTTTGGCAAAGACAAATGTACTATAGTTGATAGCTCAACTGGTAGTACTATCTTTGAAGGTATCAGGGAAGACAACATATATGTTTTCTATTTGTTGGAAGAAACTAACATTTCAGGTAGATGCTTAATGGCTAAAAGTGATGAGAGTCATCTGTGGCATATGAGACTCGATCACGCAAATATGGACACAATCTCAAGATTATCCACAAAGAAGCTAGTACGCAGTTTACCGGACATAACATTCAAGAAGGATTCGGTATACAGCCAATATGAAAAGAACAAAGCTGCCAAATCCACATTCAAGTCAGTAAACGCAGTATGTACTACTAGACCTCTACAATTACTACATATGGACTTATTTGGTCCTAGCAGAGTTGCTAGCCTCGGAGGTAAGTTATATGCTTTTGTAATTGTAGATGATTACTCTAGATACACGTGGGTATACTTCTTCACACGTAAGAATGATGCATTATCCGAATTTGTCGCCTTTTGCAAGAAAGTACAAAATGAAAAAGGTTACATGATCACTCGTATTAGAAGCGATCATGGAGGCGAATTCGAGAATGCAGAGTTTGAGCAATTTTATGACACACACGATTTTGTACACGAGTTCTCCTGCCCTAGGACTCCACAACAAAATGGAGTTATGGAATGTAAGAACAGAACTCTATCCAAAATGGCCAGAGTAATGTTAAACCAGTTTAGTCTACCTAAATATTTCTGGGCTGAAGCTGTCAATACAGCTTGTTTTGTTCTCAATAGAGTTCTTATTCGACCCAAATCGAAAAAGACTCCATTTGAGTTATGGTTTGATAGAATTCTATCAGTTTCATATTTTAGAATATTTGGTTATAAATGCTTTATTCTTAATACAAAAGACAACTTGGGAAAGTTTGACAAAAAGGCCGATAAAGGTATATTTTTAGGTTATGCGGCCAAGAGCAAAGGATACAGAGTCTTCAACAAACGAACAATGATCATCGAAGAGTCAATCAACGTCACCTTTGATGAACTGAATCAAATGACTATCGATGACAATGATGAAGATATAACTGTACCAAGCTCAACACCAGCTGATTCTCAACCAAGCTCAGCACTAGCTGATCCTCCTCGAGAAGATCCAGGAACCAGCTATCTTCAGAGTCTGCCGAAAAGATCAAAATTTACGGCTGATCATCTAAAGGATTTGGTAATTGGTGATATTACCAAAGGTGTAAGTACTCGTACATCCAGTAGAGATATTGTTTCTAGTGTTGCATTCATTTCACAGCTAGAACCCAAAACCATTGATGAAGCATGTAGTAATAATTTTTGGATAGATGCTATGTAAGAGGAATTAAACCAATTTGAACGGAATCAAGTTTGGGAACTTGTTCCCAAGCCTATTGATCATCCGGTCATTGGCATCCGTTGGGTATTCCGAAATAAACTGAACGAGAATGGTTTAGTGAATCATAATAAGGCTCGACTCGTAGCTCAAGGATACAATCAGGAAGAAGGTATCGACTACGATGAGACTTATGCCCCAGTTACGAGATTAGAATCCATTCACATGTTATGTGCATTTGCATGTTTTCATAATTTCAAATTATTTCAAATGGATGTCAAGAGTGCATTTTTAAATAGTTTTATAAAAGAAGAAGTTTTTGTAGCACAACCTCCAGGTTTCACATATTTTAAAAATCCTGATCATGTTTTCAAGTTAAAGAAAGCTTTATACGGTTTAAAACAAGCCCCTCGTGCTTGGTATGATCGTCTAAGCTCTTTTCTACTTGACAACGGTTTTTCAAAAGGTAAGGTTGACACTATACTTTTATTAAGTCTTTAATGGCAAGCTTCTCTTAATACAAGTCTATATTGATGATATTATATTTGGATCTACTGATGAATCTCTGTGTCAAGAATTCTCTAAGTGTATGTAGAATGAGTTTGAGATGAGCATGATGGAAGAGCTGAAATTCTTTCTCGGACTGCAAATCAAACAAACTGACAATGGGACATTCATAAATCAAGCCAAGTACACAAAAGATTTGCTAAAGAAGTTTGATCTGGATAATGTCAAACCTATTGGCACTCCGATGGCAACTTCAACAAAGCTTGATATTGATGAACAAGGCAAGCCGGTCGACACACGTACGTATCGAGGTATGATCGGTAGTTTACTTTATTTAACTGCTAGTCGTCCAGATATTATGTTTAGTGTTTGCCTGTGTGCACGTTTTCAAGCTAATCCAAAGGAATCACATCTGTGCGCAGTTAAGCGTATCTTTCAATACCTTAAGGGCACTTCTTCTGTTGGCTTATGGTATCCCAAAACTAAGTCCTTTGACCTTATTGGTTACTCGGATGCAGATTTTACTGGATGTAAAATTGATAGAAAAAGTACCAGCGGCACATATCATTTTTTAGGCAAGGCTTTAGTCTCATGGTTTAGTAAAAAGCAAAATTTTGTAGTCCTATCAACAACAGAGGCTGAGTATATCGCCGCAGGACGTTGTTGTACTCAGATTTTGTGGATGAAACAAACCTTAGAAGACTATGATTTATTTTACACACACATTTCCATTTTCTGTGACAACACGAGCACAATTAATTTGACTAAGAATCCAGTATGTCATTCTCGTACTAAGCATATCGAGATCCGACATCATTTTCTTAGAGATCATCATCAAAATAGAGATATTGACTTTGTGTACATAGATACTGAGAATCAATTAGCTGACATCTTCATAAAACCTCTAGCAGAAGATCGTTTTAATTATTTACGTCGAGAATTAGGAATTTTGGACATCAATAATGTTAATTAATTTTGTTTTATGATTTTATTTCAATACGCAAAAACTGTGTTAGAGACAAGCCAATAAAGAGTCGGTCTGTCAGCACAACTACGGTTGAAGCGAAGCGGTACTTAAGAGTTCTCCGGTGAACCTCCACCAGCTGGGACAGTACTCCTACAGCTAATCTGAGACAGTCGCTGTGTAATGATATTTAATCTATAAAATAACATTAATTATATTAATTGAATGTTAAAATTACTAATCTTTGAATTAAATCTTTGAAATGAGTCAATGAAAAAGAAAGTGTTCCAAACCAACCCCAGGCGAATTCGACCAGAATTTGGACCGAATTCGGCCCGAGTTCGGTTAAAGATATCTGGCTATATAACCAGAACCCGAGAGCCTTTCTTCTTCATTGCTTCTAAACACCACCATCACAGCAACAGCAGCCGCGCGAGAGCCCTCAAACCCTAGTTCTTCACCACTCCGTTTCTCCCAATCTACGTGGTAAAATCCATCCAAATTTGGATTCGTACGGAGTTCGTTGTCCTCTACAATATACTTAAATCTCGGAAGGTATAACTTCATATTTCTCCTCCTTTCAATTTCGTGCATATTTACTTTATTTGCACAATGCCGCCTAAGGGATTCAACCCCTTCAAGAGGAAGAAGACGACCAATCCTAGTGAGGAAGGATCATCTTCAAATCCACCCACGGATTCCCTCTTTTCACCAGTTCAATCGAGCGATGGCGCGTTCGATGGGTTTTATTTTCAAATCCTAGATCAAGCCCACTTTTCCATGAGATCCATATGCATAGACGCTCCTATCAAATGGACTGTATTTCCAGAACACCGCCTTATTTTGAGGCATTAGGGTTACAACACGTTGTTAAACTTTGTTTCCCGGTAGCAACTAATGCCATTAGACTTTTCTACTGCAATATCATATTAAACACGTTTGACGTAAGTACTCGTGTTGACGGACTAGACATCGAGTTCAATGATGTCCTCTCAGCGGAAATCCTTGGTCTATTTAACAAAGGTGCACCGCTTGTTGATATCACTGAATTTGATTTCCTCGACGACACGACACTTGCTAATTTCAAAGCTGAACTCTGTGCACCTGATCGAGTTCGCTCTGGAAAGTTCAAGGCAAACAACTTGAACTTGTTTAATTATGAACTGCATTACATCATCTACTCCACTCTTCTTCCGAAGTCTACTTCAAAGGATGATGTCACATCACTTGAACTATCTGCTATGTATCACATTCTTAAGGGGATTCCTTTTTCTGCCCCTAAGACTATTATCCAGATGATGTGACGTTGTCATGCAAGAGATAGAAATCTCTCTTATGCGATGATTCTCCCACGCATCTTCCAGCGTTTTGATATTGATTTGTCAACTTGTACTCAAGACCCTGAGCCCAAGTTTCTTAAGCTATCTCGTCGTAGTATGACTGCTGCTGCTCCTCCTACTGTTCCTCCTACTGCTCCACCTCCTCCACCTACTCAGCAGTATGCCATGACCTTTGAAGGTATACACCAGCATCTTTCTGATTTGTACGTCTCGATGACGGATATGGCCCACGAACGTGAGTTTCGTGATGTCACTCGTTATCAGGCGATAGCAAATTCTCTAGCTGATCTCCGATTTGCTCAGACTAGACATTCTGCCGGTTCTATTCCTAGAGATCCAGCCTTCTCTGGTTACCGCTGTGAGAATGAGGCTGTTCATGCCTACTTTTAGCCCGGTAACGCATATGATTGGTACCATTTTGACCGTACTTCTCCTCGAGACTATGTCGGTAAGTTTTACACTGGCGCCCCTCCTCACCCTTCTGGCGTTGGTACTTCTGCAGCTGGTCCTTCTGGACATGCCGGTCATGTTGATGATGATGATGAGGAGGAGATATGATATATTAGCTGATTTTTGAGACTTAGATATTATCTTCTGTACACTTGGAAATGCTCCGACATTCCAAGTTTCTATCTTTTTATCTTTTTATTATCAGACTTGTATTGGATATTTTTTTATGTCTCTTGAACATCATTTTATCTTTATGGGTTTCGTAGTTTATCTTTCACATCAGTTTATTTATTTATTTATAGCATCTTTATCTGCTTCTTTATTATAAACTGCCTGTGAATTAATTCTCTGTTATATTATAAACTGCCTGAGACAAATACATGCCTGTGATGTTATTTTTACTGTCTCTACCATCTGTCATATTTTTTTATGTGTTTTTTCACTGTTTGTTACTCATACATTGATTGCGGGGGAGCTTTCTCTTTTGCAATTATTTTGTTAAGTGATAACGGAGGAGAAATAAGGATCTAACATCTTTTGATAAAATGCATGCAGGATATGAATAATCTTACTTTACTATTTTTTGATTTGATTCCAAGCTTAGATGTTATATCATTCATAGTTTGTCAATTATCAAAATGGGGGAGATTGTTGGCCCATTGGTCATATGGTCAAACTGATTTTAATAATTGATCAAACTCTGTCTCGATATATGGAGCTAGTCAGGATATCTCGGACTCTTGGACATGATCAAGAACAGCTATCTACTCAGTTCAAGACTGAAGCGTTGTTTGCCTGTTCGAGTCTGTATTTCTTTGAGCAATATATTTTTTATTTTATTTGAGTCTAGGAATACTTTGTACACCGAGTCGTACTGGCAAATAGGCTATTTCAAAATGATTTCAAAATGTTTTTAAAATGTCCTTAGTTTTGAAAAACATTCGTATTTACAAAAGCTCCAAAAAGGTTTTCAAAAAGGTTTTCAAAATTCCCCAAAAACTAATTTTTAAAACCCTAACCTAACCCTGACAGAACTCGGCCAGAGTTCGGCCAGAGTTCGGTTAGTGGCCGTTTTTTTTTTGAATTCCTTGGAACTTGGTCCTCCTGTAGTTGCGAATTTGACCGAGATTTTCTCATCGAATTCTGCCCGAATTCTGCCCGAATTCTGCCAGAATTCTGCCAGAATTCTGTCTTTGGAACTCCTATAAATAGAGAAGGATTTCGATCATTTTAACTCACTCATTCACTTTCAATATTCTCTCTTCTTAAAGCTTTCAGTCTTCCAAAGAGTTTTTCTCGAGCTTTAATTTTCAGATCCCAAGCCAGTTACAATCCTCTGGTCGATTTGCCAGTGCGATGAGGTCTAGAAGTTTCAGAGTGATTGCAATCAGAAGGCTTGATAGAAGAATACCTCTTCACAATTGAAGTTGGACGAGTTCTTCGTATCAAAGCTCGCGTTGTAGAAGTTGCAAGGACTTCGTAAGAAAACTTGCGGTTTTGCCAATAGTGTATTCAACTGGTAGCAAGAGTTCTACTGACTGGACTAGTCCTCAACAGAGAGAAACCAGTATACATCGCTGTCTTTGCGTTTGCTTTCTTATCTCTGCCTTTACATTATTTAGTTGTGATTATTATTCTGTGATCTTGCTGCTAACATTTTTAATTAGCATTATTCAACTGCCAACTCTATTCACCCCCCCTCTAGAGTATTGTGCTTTACGATTTCGTTCCTACATAATCAAATCCGGATGAATTCTGAAGATGAGAAACATACTTCATTCCGTACTCCTCCTGGAGTATACTGTTATACATTCATGCCGTTCGGTCTTAAAAATGAAGGTGCAACCTACCAGCGGGCTATGAGTACTATCTTTCGAGATTATTTGCGAAAGACCGTCGAATGCTATGTTGACAATATTGCTGTCAAAAGTCATCTAAAGGACGATCACATTCAAGATTTAACGACTATTTTTAATCTAAGGCGCCAGCATCAACTCAAAATGAACCCCACCAAGTCTTTCTTGGGTGTCTCTAGTGGTAAATTTCTCGGATTCGTCATTACCTCTAAGGGTATACACGTTGATCCCGAGAAGATCAAAGCCATTCAAGAGATGCATCCTCCACGCAACCTAAAAGAGCTACGAGGATTCCAAGGTCGACTTGCATATATCAGGCGGTTCATTTCGAATTTATCTGGTCGTTGCAGACCATTTGCTCAGTTAATGAAAAAAGGTGTATCTTTCGTCTGGACAGAAAAATGTCAACGAGCATTTGATGACATAAAGCAGTATTTAATGAGTCCATCGGTTCTTGTGCCACCGATCTCAGGAATACCCTTCTTGATGTATTTTCGTGCAACGGATCATTTATTAGGAGCTTTTCTAGCTCAGAAGAACAAAGAAGGTCATGAACAAGCCATCTACTGCCTTAGCCGGACGATGATTGGAGCTGAACACCGTTATAGTCCGGTAGAGAAGGAATGCTTAGGCTTAATGTTTGATGTTCAAAAGACAAGGCATTACATCATCGGCCAAACCATTCATGTTATTTCCCGAGTTAATCCTCTTCGGGTCTTAATGAAGAAGCCAAGTACACTCAATTCCAGGCTTGCTACATGGGCAATATTATTAGCACAACATGATATGGTTTATGTTCCTCAAAAGTCTGTGAAAGGTCAAGCACTTGCAGAGTTCTTAGCAGCTCATCCTGTCCCTGAAACATCTAAACTTTATGATGAAATTCCATATGAGACATTGGAATCAAATGTAATCTCAGAAGAATTTCCTACTTGGCGATTGTTCTTTGACGGAGCATCCAGAATTGGACCAGGAGGTACTCTTGTTGCCGGAGTGGGAATTGTTCTCGTTTCACCAGATGGATTAGCTATTCAAAGGACTTATTCTTTAGACGAATCATGCTCTAACAATGTAGCAGAATACAATACCTTGCTCATTGGACTCCAATTAGCCAAACAATTGGATATTGAATATCTTGAAGTATATGGTGACTCTAAGCTGATTGTTAATCAGGTTAGAGGCATATACGAAGTTTGACATCAAGATTTGCTACCATATCATGAAGCAGCAACCAGGATAGCTTCTTCGTTCAAAGGGTTCTTCATCGAACATGTACGTCGCGCATGCAATACAGAAGCTGATGCCTTAGCTAACCTAGCTGCGGTATTGGCAGTTCCAGTCAAAAGACAACAAATGGTTGTTATCTCTAATAGAGAACTATTTTGTGTTAAAAACAACCACAATATTGAATTCAGCAATTCAAATGAAATTAATGTCATTAGCGAGGATTGGAGAGCACCTTTTATTGATTTTGCAGTACATGACATATTGCCAGAAGATCCTAAGGAGGCGACAAGTATTCATCGTCAATCGCTTCGATTCTATTATAATCATACGACTAAGACTCTCTATCGAAGAACCTTTGATGGATTACTTTTGAGATGCCTTGCTGGTGATGAAGCGAAGTAGATATTATGCGAAGCTCATGATGGCGTTTGTGGAGCACATCAACCTGATCCTAAACTACAGGATCGTATTCGACGTATGGGTTACTACTGGCCCTCTATGGTATCAGATGCTATTGACTATGCAAGGAAATGTCGTGCATGTCAAATTCATGCAGATTTCATTCACCAACCGTCAGAATTTTTTCATCCGACTGTAGCCTTATGGCCCTTCGAAGCTTGGGGTATGGATATAATTGGCCTTATCAATCCTCCTTCATCTAAAGGACATCGGTTCATTTTGGCTATAACCGATTATTTCTCCAAGTTGGCAGAAGCTATACCTTTGGCTGAAGTAAAGACTAGTAGTGTCATCAACTTCATCAAACATTATGTCATATACAGATTTGGTGTCCCTTGCCGAATCATCCATGATAATGGGCCACAATTCATCAGCCAGAAGTTTAATAGGTTCTGTGATGACAACAAAATTAATAATGTTGCCTCTACGGCCTATAATCCTGCAGCTAACGGGTTAGCTGAAGCATTCAACAAGACCATTATCAAACTCCTTAAAAAAATTCTCTACAAATGTAATTGGAGTGATAAACTTGGAGAATGTCTATGGGCATATCGCACTACTGTCCGTAACCCCACAGGTTGCACACCCTTTTCTCTAGTATATGGATGTGAAGCTGTCTTACCTTTTAAAATTCAAATTCCATCATTGAGAATCGCCATTGCTAACAAGCTTACTACAGAAAACAATGATCGTCTTCGGCTTCAAGAATTGGAGGCGCTCGACGAAAAAATGCTACTGGCTCAACAGTACATCGAACTTTATCAAGCCCAGATTTCAAAAGCTTTCAATCGCAAAGTTAGAGTGCGAACATTTCAGGAAGGCGAGTTAGTTCTTACAGTCAGACGTCCTATGACTATGACACATATGAGCAAAGCCAAGTTCAAGGCAAAATGGAAAGGGCTGTATGTGGTAAATAAAGTTTTCTCAAATGGAGCCTATCAATTAACAGATATGGATGGCAGAGTTGCTATGATGCCTATCAATGGCAAATTTCTTAAAAAATATTATGTATAAAAGCAAAATGTACTTTATTTCAGAGACATGATGTAAATAAAAGTTCATTTTATTCAAAAGCATAATGGAATTACATAATATTGATGACGGGGAGGAGGCCCCGATCCTTCATGATTAAATACATAGTTTGCTAACAGTTCAAACATCTCATTGTCTGAACTCACAAAAAACTTTCCAGCAGCCATCCTCAATGCCTCTTCTTCAGCAGTCTTTCCAGGTTACACTAGCTTGGCAATCAAGTCCTGTCCTGGTGCAAGAGCAGTTGAGCCTTCATCCCTTTCTTTCTGAGGAGGCACTAGAGGTTCAGCAGGGGGCGTCTCGGTCTTTCTTTCAATCTTCGGAGTGAGCAAATCTTTGGAAGACATTTTGTACGGAAAGGAAAGAAATTGACGATATCTACGAAAGTTTTGTTCTATTTATAGACGGAACAACTAGATAGTCAACCTCGAGAACTGATACGACTTTTTGAAAGAAGCCTAAATGTTCCTTCATTTACAACTGTTCGCTCATTTATGGCTGTTCATTCATTAAAACTGATCATTCATTGTCCTTTCTTCGGAAATCGATGTGATTGTTCATTCATTCATTCTCTTCCTCGAAAGTCGAAATGATTATTCATTTATTTAGTGTCTCTTCCTCGAAAATCGAAATGACTGTTCACTCTTCATAACGAGAATTCACGTCCCTCACACCCCTGAATTCCAATTATTTACATCAACAACTTGTCACATTCACATTTTCTTTGGATTCTGTTTTTCGTATCAGCACATCAAAATCAAATTATAAAAAGAAGAGAAAATTATTCTTTATTTCTTCTTTAAAAAAAACACAGATACATCTTGATAAAAATCTACTACATCTTGGATTTTCGTTCTAAATATAACAAATGAAGGTCTATTATATCTTTGGATCTTCTTATTTGATAATGAAGGTCTATTACATCTTTGGATCTTCTTATTGATGCCAGTTCCTTGTCGTCTCGACCTGAAGCAATGAGCCAGACAATGGAATCAACTTTGATCTTCTCTCTCAGAAAGACGAGAGGAGAACCACATAGTACAGCAGCTCAAAGATAAGCTGCTGTCAATACAACTGGTGGAGAAAAGACGACCCGTCATAGGAACTAGGAATGAGATCACCCTTGTGATACGATTCCTAATTATGTCTCTCCACCATCCAACTCTCATGTATAAAGGCTCTTCCTACCATCTGAGGAAGACCCTTCTTGAATATGGAGAATCCTGAGCTGTCTGATTTGAGTGTCAGAATCACATGAGCTGTCTGATGTGAGTGTCAGAAAAGTGCCCTCTACAGCATCCAAATTGCCAACGCCAGTCCTGAAGAAGTTTTCCAACCAGAATTCTGCAAACATCAACAAAGAAAGAAGATTTACCAAAAATCTATTCAACTGCACTCCTTTGATCAACAGGCGCATATCAACAGTATGCGCCTATGTCCAAAGTCAGGCACAGGATTGCAGTGCGCATTTATTGGCAGGATTTCAGGCGCACTTCTACAGTATGCGCCTCTGACCAAAGTCAAGCACTGGATCACAGTGCGCGCCTATTCTCAGAAGTATAGGCGCATATCAATAGCGTACGCCGATCAACAGCTACATATCAACAGTTTGCGTCGATCAACAGGCGCATATCAACAGTTTGCATCTTTGACCAAAAACAGGCGCATATCAACAGTGTGCGCCTCTGACCGAAGTCAGACACTGATTGCAGTGCGCGCTTTTTCTCAGAATTTCTAAGCGCGCATCTACAACATACGCTTCGTTTCTACAAATTAACACCTATCTTCAAAAGTGGCACAAAAGTAAAACACTCATGTGTGAAAACCATTGGTTCTTTGTTGGGACTTACCAACTTCCGAAGGCGCAACATACAAAAGAATAGCATCAGGTTGAAGTGGCGCAAGTGAACTTGTGGATGATGGATTTTTGCTGGATAGTGGGACCTTGTGAGATGTCATCTTTTTGAGAAAGTATGAATGTTTCTTTCGTTCTGGCTGTCCTTTAAAAAGCGTTGAAGATGAAAACGGGCACGTCATTCTAGGAGCCTATTTCGGAAAAGAACTAAACAATAGGCACTTAAAACCACGTGATGGCTGCCATGTGTCTCTCAATGAAACAGTAAGCATTGAATTAGCCAAATGAGCACATCCACATGCGCTATTTGAAATTATAGCCACACAATATATCAAAAATTATAAATTTTATTTCATAAAGAAGTGTGGACCCCTACAGACAAGGACACAGGAAAAGAAAAGAAAAAGTTGGCACGCTCAATATTATTTCTTTTTCTCGTCTTTATTGGTCTGACGAAGAGCAACGTCCAATTTTTGCATGTTGCGAATCCCCGAGCGACGCATCAGATTAAGGAATCCCTCCGAATCGTCACGCTCTTCAGAGGAAAGTGATGGCCCACTACTCGAGTGATTGAAGACTGTTGGATTTAAACCAAAACAGTCTAAGAAGTTCACCGCCTTCAGTGACGGGTTAGCCTCCAACAAATAAGTCATAGGCATGACATCGGGTTTCGCTTCAGGGGACTTGATTTCAGTATCAGCATTGGTCTCCATCTTCTTCTTCTTAGGTGCCATCGAAGTACTGAAGTGAAGAATAAGTATAAAGATCAACCCCTACATATATATAACCAAACTGACTCTTCATATTCCTTATGGGAAATCGAAAATCATCAATAAAACTTGGGAAGATGAAGAGGAGATCGAGTGTTTTCGAGAAAATTGTCACGACCCACACCCACTGTTAGGGTACGAGAACGTAACGACGCCCAGCCTACGCCGCAGTGTCGGCGGTAGAACGCTGTCCTAGGTCACAACATCTAACATTATAATGCTAAGCAGTTTATACTCCCCGAATGGGGGTGACATAGCAGATACAGTCTCAATCATATCTAAGGTAGAGCATGATAAGGATAGATAAAACATGAAATCCAAAAGAGATACAACAGAGAGAAATCTAAGTGTCTAAGATACACAAACCCAGAAATACATCTCAAATCTCAAAATACAGTAATCCACAAAGTAAATACAACTCCAGACAATGGAAATAACTATCTAAACAACCTCTAATGTGTCTCCTCTAGGCTAGCAGGTAACCTCCAGGCTATATGTAAAATTTATCAACAGGTCCAGTCAGGACTGGAGCGAGCACAATGTTGACACAAAGTCACAGTCAACCAAATATTGACTACATTGACTAAATAATATCTGTATAAATTCAATACGACACACGACGTCTGCATTCAGTTCAGGACAGACAACAGCTCAGTTTCCGACTCTCAGTATATTTTCGAGTCTGTACTTTTACATTTTATTGAGTCTAGAAGTATGTACTCTGAGTTATGCTGAGCTCTTGGAACTTAGTCTATAAGCCTACCCAAAATCCCAAGCTCCACCAAAACAAAAATTGCCCACAAGTCCCACTTAGGACCACTCTGTGCTCTGGAGACAGAGTTCGGGCCGAACTCTGCCTCCACACAGAGTTCGGGCCGAACTCTGTCCCCTAGAAATCAGGAACCCTAATTTTAGGGTTAGCTGGTTGCTAGCTGTCCAACGGCCAAATTTTTGAATTTTCCTACCCGAATTCTGGCCGAATTCTGCCTCTAAAAACACTATAAATAGGGCATGAATTCTCTCATTTCAATTCACTCAATCTTCTCTTCTCTTCTCTCCTACAAGCTCAATAAGCCATACCCTTCCTATCTACTAGCCACAAGCCTCCTAAGTCTCGAGTGCTCAGCATCTCTCAGTTAGGATTCTTGTGCAAGAGTGAAGAAGTCGCTTGGACAATTCCAAGCAAATTGCCACTGCGATTCTCTGTAAGAAGTTGACGTGCTCTTCTGAAGAAAAGGCACGGGTTGTAAGCTACTATTTCACAAATAGTGGATTTAATCCTGAGCTAGAGTTCTCAGGCCTGGACTAGTCCTCCACGAGGGAAACCAGGTTAAAATCGCTGTGTTTGCGTATGCTCTTCTGCTCTTCATTTATTTTCCGCACTTTACTCTGATTATTTATTGTTGGTGAAAGAGTTATTTTTAATTGGCTATTTTTCTATATAAACTCTATTCACCCCCCTCTAGAGTTGCCAAACTGTTCTTCACACAATACATCTCAACAGTTCATAGCAGGTTAGAAAATATAATCATGCAGTAAAGTAAGATACAGGTACTGAAAGAAATGCAGTATGTAAACAGAGAGAGAGCTGTAATAGAAATATCAACTATAAATAAAGACTAATAGTGGCTAGTGAGTCAGAGTATAATATAGACATGTAACTGGCATAGGAGATTCTGATGCTACACTATGGAAGAGATTCTGATGCTACACTACTTGGATAGTATTCACATGTCTATTTCTACTCTCCCGTACCCCCAATCAATACACAAGGATCCAACCAGGTTATGTTATGATTCCATGCAAGGCCCCCGAAGGGTGATACATGGATGTCCCATAAATGGGGATTCTAGGAGATTCTAGGATACCCAGTAAATGGGATAAGAGATTCTAGGAGACTCTGTGATCATAAGAGTATATGTCACAAGTGATCAAAGAACCAGTGAAGCATGGTGATAGCCATGTAAGTGAAACGCACAGAACATGTAGTACCCGATGCTTCCTAAGGATAATATCTCAAGAAGGGATCCATATAGTACCAATCCGTGTGACCAACGTGACAGTAACAGTAAAGTAATTTAATGCAGGAAATAATTCTAAGCAGGATATAAAATGATCAGAGAATGTACTCGCCTGATAACCTGAACAGCTGATAAGTATAGGGGGTCCAACTGAAGCCATAGAGTCCTATTTAAAGCAACACAGGTTACAAGGTGTTCAAGTTGTAATAAATGAATCTCTACAAGCAATCTATATTATCCTAGGTTCTTCTAAGTCAAAACAACTCTAGGTCGACTTCGGTCAATAATTTAGTCAAACTAGGTCAAGTGTTGACTTACAGTTGACTTTTGGTCAACTCTGGTCAAACAGGATAAATCTAGTCTAATTATTAAAGATATAAAGTGTACTTCGTTATTCGTACGTCGAAACTTACGACGTGCAAATCGAGACAAGATGAACAACGGTAAAGTTGATAATCTTATTATAGTGATCTACGTGTCCAACTTATCAATTTCAGCGATGTGAGATCACTGGAATTGACTGATCTCAGTTTCGTTGTACTAATCCCGAAATACGAACATTATAAGAATTAATTATTAATTAATTATAAAAAAGTTAAACTCAGAGAAACTATCAACAAACATTGTCGAACGATGAAATAAACATCGCCAACGTGTCCAGAATGGTCAAATTAGCTAGGATAGCCTACCCATCGGTCCAATTTGGACACAAGGGCAAAAAGGTAATTTCGGGTCAAAACGGTGTCCGTGTCGGAACCGTTTTGCACTGAAAAATGTGCAAGAAAATAAGTCTACAAAATATAACAAATTATATGTCCTCAAAACCAGAATGATGATACGAACCCAACGGTATCTCCAGAATTGGATTCCGTTGACCCGACCTCAATTTGGTCCGTTGACCAGAACTTAGAATTCCGGTTTGCACGGAAATGCGTGCCGGATCCAATGTTCTCAAAACACAGCAAACTATATGTCAACGAGTCCAGAATGACGATACGAACTCAACGGTATATCCAGAATTGGATTTCGATGAGCCGATCTCAAAATGACCCGTTGACCCGGATATTGGTATCCGACTTGCACCGAAATACGTGCCAGATCCAATGTCCACTAAAACCTAGCAAATTATATGTCAACGAGTCTAGAATGACGATACGAACTCAACGGTATATCCGGAATTGGATTCCGATGAGCCGGCGTCAAAAAATCCCGTTAACCCAGAATGTGGGACCCACTTTGCACCGAAAAACGTGTCAGGGCCCACGTTCTCCAAATCTAACAAATTTTATATGAAAACATGCCACAACGACGCCACGAATCTAATGGTGGTGTCAGAAATGAAATCTGGAGTCCCGTGTTCAAAAATAGAATTTTACAAGTTGGAAATTATGAATTCGGACGGCCAATTTTGGCGTCGAATTCAACCAATCAAACAAGCTCACAATGAAACAAAACTGGAGGGGTAGTAAGAGGGTTATACCAGCTTCGCACAGGAACTGGTAGCATGCCAAAAGGAGCTGCGGTGGAGGAGATACAAGCTGACGAAGTTGGCCCTGCGAAACTGTCCAAATTTAATACAATTTAAACGGTCAACTTGGTGGCCTGTTTTGATGTATCAAACGATAAAATCAACGGACGAAAATTGACAGGAGTGAAGGTGGATATACCGAGATTGTGACGGAGCGAAGAAATCGCCGATCCAACGGTGGAATTCCTGGGAAAATGTACGCGAAATTGCTGCGACGGAGCGCCAAAATGAACTTGATTCCGCGCGCGTCACTACGGGAATTCGTGCGAAATGCACGAATCGCCTATACGTCGTGCCGGAGAGTAAGGCGGCGGACCCAGGGGGGTCGCCGGAGTTCGCCAACAGCAGGGGAGGCCAGTCATGGCGGCAGCGGCCGGCCATGGTGGCACTGCACGCGCTCCACGGCCGTTTCCCGGCCGGCCATGTGCGCGCACTGCTGCGCAGCTGCTGTTGGCGCACGCGGCGACGTGCACGGTAGCGCGACGAAGGCGGCGTGCGGCGATTGAGGTGGCCGACTGGACGATGGAGGTGGTCGGTGAAGTGGTGGGAGGTTGTGGCGGTTGGATAGATGGATGGATGGATGGAATGGTGATGGAAGAAGGAGATGGAAGAGGAGGAAGGTGCTGTGGTGGCGCGACCGACGGCCAGGGGGTGGCGACGGCGTCGGCCAGCCGGATGGGGCTGATGGTCGGGCCAGGAGGAGCTCGGCCAAGGTGCTGTGGTGTAGTAGTAGTTGTGTAGGAAATTATTAGGGAGAGAGAGAGATAATAATTGATGAGTGAGAGAGAGAATAGTATGAAGTCTTGGGGTTAGGGCCGGCTGTGGAAAGATTATTTGTGAGAGTGTGGGAAAAGTTTGCCATGTAGGAAGATTAATGGATAGGATTTATTAGAAGGATCAATGGCTAGAATTAATTTGTAGGAAAATAGGTTATTCCTATAGGATTAAATCAACAGAAATTTCCAATAATAATAAAAATAGGTAGAATGAATATTTAGTATTTTTCAAGGGTAATGAGGCTGAGGATGATGGTGATGGAGAATAACACGAAGCTGGGCTGGGTTCGGTCAAGCTGGTTTGGGTCAAATCAGACATTGTGCAAAAATCGAATTAAAATTAGGCGTTGATGATTATGAGTAAATAAGTAGCACATGGGGATTGCAATAAATGGGACACAAGTGGCATACGGATAGTAGGCTCAATGTGGGCCATGTCCATAATTGGGATTGACAGGTTTTGGTCGACAGGGTACCCACAAATCAAGTTGAAAAATAAATGTGACACCGTAGGGTGAAATAAAATTGGATCACGTGTCGGGAAAGTTGTGCGAAGCAAATGGAGCACAAAATGGCGTGTCTGAGTGGGACACGAAGGTCATGGGTGACGAGCGTCTCGAGTAGATCATGCATGAGAAGTTGGTTTCAAGAAACTGACTGGTCTTGCGCTCCCAAATTAAAAGTCACGGTAACGTGCTAATAATGATCAAGGAAAAGAGTGGGAAAATCAATTAATGATCAAATGGTCTAAATCGACCAGAAGTTCTACGAAGCAAAAAGAGCACAAGGGAACAAGTTTGAGTGGGACACTATATACCATCATAAAGGTAATCCTGTCCACTCCAAAACTCGTGAAGAAGATTTCTATAGTTGAATATCCCTGACACTCCAAATATCAAAGACACGGAAAAGTACACTTAGGAAAAATAACAGGATAAATTATTTATCGAAACCAATCAATCAGATAATAAAATAAAAAAAAAAAAAATTAACCCGGAATTCAGGGTGCTCACATCCTACCCACCTTATAAAAATTTCGTCCTCGAAATTAAAATGTCCATACTCCCTCTAGGTCAAACCCCCACAATCAAAGTCCCAGATTAAAACAAATCATGTGATCAAAAGGACGACTTACAGGGTCATGGCATACGGTGGTAGTGAAAGTCTCATCTAGGTATACTAGTCGTGCTAATACCAAAACGGTCATAGGGTATCAAAACACACAAGCAATCTAGGGTGCTAAACTAGAGAAGTTACAGAAACAACAGATCATCAAAACTGTAAGACGGTCTACCATCCTATATGAAAACTGGTACTTATCAAAATAAAATAAAGGCAACTACCAATTATGTATAAAGGGTACAGAAAAAATCAAATTCAAAAATTTAGGAATTGAAGATCACTTGCATTAAAATCCAATCACAATATATATAGAGAGAGAGCGTTAGAAAGGAAAAACTAGCATTATGTAAAGGTCATGTGGTTCGTGTGTGTATGGGTGTATATGGACATGTTCATATGGTTAGATAGTAGGCGTGTGTGTACGTGAATATACATGAAAGTGTATATGAGGATTTGAGTTTCAAAACAATAGCTATCCTGTTACACTACTCATGGCATATGGGTTAACAATCTACAATACGCAACTTATTTACTCATAACATGCATGGCTAACCTTATACATATATATATAAAGAGGTAGAGATTTAGTTTTGTATTTATATACGTTATAACATGTATGCATAAACTCTATATATATATCTATACAGGTACATGATCATAACATAGAGAGGAAAGGTTAGGTTACATGACAGGGTATACTAAGTTAGGGTGTGTGTGTGTCCTTGTACAGGGTTATAGCTTAGTATTGAAAGGTTAAACCCAGTTTTAGTTCAGCATTTACATACAAAATCAGAAAATAAGCTAACATTTAAACCAGTGCAATATTAACATAATGCAATTTCAAAATTTAGGAGTTTGAAATGTCACAACTAATCTCAATGCTCCCAATACATCCTAACATGATAGAAATGAAACCCTAACATACTATCCATACATTTATCTACGCATACAGTTCAATATCACATGTTAAATCTGAAATTGAACTAAACATGGAAATCAATGTAAAAATGTTAACATGTATTCAGTTTTCAGGATTTTGGAGAATTGTACATCAAAACCAACTCAATGTTTATCACAACCTATCATGTAAGAATATGAAACCTAACATTATATCCCTACAACAACAATGTACACAGCTCTAAATATTACATTTAAAACAACAATTTGAACTAACATTTAAAATTCCGTATTAAGGGTTAATATGCATACAGTCTCAGATTGGACAAATTCAAACACACAACTCAACCAAAAAATTTTTTGAATTGAAACCCTATGTATAACATACATGTGCAGTGATATAAATAAAACTATTATCATGAAATTTTATATTTAAATTACGAGTTAAGCTAGGAAAAGCAGAGAATCGAAAATATTAGGGTTTTGAAAATTTAAACATTAACGACATATTAATATATATTCAGATAGGTGGAAATCAAGTGTAGCATGCATATATATCAGGCAAAATGTCTGTGTCCACTATATCTATATTCTCATGTCCCAATAAAACCAAATTCTATATCAAGACCAACATTAGATTCCTACCAATATTGCAAAGCAGGTGATTGACGAAATCAAGACAGTTTTATAAGACAAAAATGATGGAAATAAAAATATTGGCAGGGAAAAAATGGTATTAGAATCTGTCCTGCTTATCTGTTTAAAAGAAGGAACCATTTTGAAACCCAGAGCTAAAATATCAATCCAACATGAGGCCTTTAGCAAAATCATTGATTCATTGTATTATGAAAAACTCATAACAATAAGTTACACAAGGTTTATAAAAATAGCTAAAGCTACATCCTAAGTAAAAATGAGAAGCAAAACAAGACAAATCAAATAATAATTTTTTTTCTTTTTTGAAGGACTGCAACAAAAGTAGAGAAAACATGTTTGAAAACATTTAAGGTACAATCTGATAATCATATGCGTCTATCCAAAATCATGGTACTCTAAATCCTCGTCATACTAGTAAGCAAGGCTACGATAATCACAGAGTCATTGACTTATGCACATACCTCTAGAATCATGGTATTTAACATTTTTGCGATGTCGCTAGCTTGGCTGCGAAAACCTTAAATTCCCACACCCGAGAAATATATCCAAAGCCAGACTATATGTCCTCACCATGCTGGCTAATGTGACTGTAGAAGACTAGATTACATAACTTAGATGATCTAGCCCATATAATTTCATCTTGACAAAATTTAATTTAAATCAACAATGAATACCCAAAAATCAAATTTATCAACGAACATCAAGATTCAAAAATGAACAAAAATTCTTCAAATCATATAACTACAAGCTCGGATGCTATAGCTAACATCAAAATTCAAAATTCAACAATCTTCATCAAAATCAATAAATACAAACTCAAATTCAATAATAATACATCAAAATCAAATTCAACAACAGAAAGTAAAGATAAATCAAATCAAGGAAAAAGAGTTTTCAAATCGGAGTTAAACAAGATTCTCAAGGGTTGACCCAGGAATCTCTCAAGGGATCCTAATTGTGATTGAGTATCTTCAAAATATATCCTAATCCTACTGCAGGCTGTAGTGGTACTCTAGTTCGAATACCACTACATAAACTCGACCTGCATGGGCCACCACTAAAAATATGTCACGACCCGCACCCACTGTTAGGGTACGAGAACGTAACGACGCCCAGCCGACGCCGCAGTGTCGACGGTAGAACGCTGTCCTAGGTCACAACATCTAACATTATAATGCTAAGCAGTTTATACTCTCCGAATGGGGGTGACATAGTAGATACAGTCTCAATCACATCTAAGGTAGAGCATGATAAGGATAGATAAAACATGAAATCCAAAAGAGATACAACAGAGAGAAATCTAAGTGTCTAAGATACACAAACCCAGAAATATATCTCAAATCTCAAAATACAGTAATCCACAAAGTAAATACAACTCCAGACAATGGAAATAACTATCTAAACAACCTCTAATGTGTCTTCTCTAGGCTAGCAGGCAACCTCCAGGCTATCTGTAAAATTTATCAACAGGTCCAGTCAGGACTGGAGCGAGCACAATACATCTCAACAGTTCATAGCAGGTTAGAAAATATAATCATGCAGTAAAGTAAGATACAGGTACTGAAAGAAATGCAGTATGTAAACAGAGAGAGAGCTGTAATAGAAATATCTACTATAAATAAAGACTAACAGTGGCTAGTGAGTCAGAGTACAATATAGACATGTAAATGGCATAGAAGATTCTGATGCTACACTATGGAAGAGATTCTGATGCTACACTACTTGGATAGTATTCACATGTCTATTTCTACTCTCCCGTACCCCCAATCAATACACAAGGATCCAACCAGGTTATGTTATGATTCCATACAAGGCCTCCGAAGGGTGATACATGGATGTCCAATAAATGGGGATTCTAGGATACCCAGTAAATGGGATAAGAGATTCTAGGAGACTCTGTGATCATAAGAGTATATGTCATAAGTGATCAAAGAACCAGTGAAGCATAGTGATACGCCATGTAAGTGAAACACACAGAACATGTAGTACCCGATGCTCCCTAAGGATAACATCTCAAGAAGGGATCCATATAGTACCAATCTATGTGACCAACGTGACAGTAACAGTAAAATAATTTAATACATGAAATAATTCTAAGCAGGATATGAAATGATCAGAGAATGTACTCGCCTGATAACCTGAACAGCTGATAAGTATAGGGGGTCCAACTGAAGCCACAGAGTCCTATTTAAAGCAACACAGGTTACAAGGTGTTCAAGTTGTAATAAATGAATCTCTACAAGCAATCTATATTATCTTAGGTTCTTCCAAGTCAAAACAACTCTAGGTCGACTCCGGTCAATAATTTACTCAAACTAGGTCAAGTGTTGACTTACAGTTGACTTTTGGTCAACTGGTCAACTCTGGTCAAACAGGGTAAATCTAGTCTAATTATTAAAGATATAAAGTGTACTTCGTTATTCGTACGTTGAAACTTACGACACGCAAATTGGGACAAGATGAACAACGGTAAAGTTGATAATCTTATTATAGTGATCCACGTGTCCAACTTGTCAATTTTAGCGATGTGAGATCACTGGAATTGACTGATCTCAGTTTCGTTGTACTAATCCCGAAATACGAACATTATAAGAATTAATTATTAATTAATTATAAAAAGGTTAAACTCAGAGAAACTATCAACAAACATTGTCGGACGATGAAATAAACATCGCCAACATGTCCAGAATGGTCAAATTAGCTAGGATAGCCTACCCATCGATCCAATTTGGACACAAAGGCAAAAAGGTAATTTTGGGTCAAAACGGTGTCCGTGTCGGAGCCGTTTTGCACCGAAAAATGTGCAAGAAAACAAGTCTACAAAATAAAACAAATTATATGTCCACGAAATCAGAAAGATGATACGAACCCAACAGTATCTCCAGAATTGGATTCCGTTGACCCGACCTCAATTTGGTCCGTTGACCAGAACATGAAATTCTGGTTTGCACGGAAATGCGTGTCGGATCAAATGTTCTCAAAACTCAGCAAACTACATGTCAACGAGTCCAGAATGACGATACGAACTCAACGGTATATCCGGAATTGGATTCCGATGAGCCGATCTCAAAATGACCAGTTGACCCGGATATTGGTATCCGACTTGTACCGAAATGCGTGTCAGATCCAATGTCCACCAAAACCTAGCAAATTATGTCAACGAGTTCAGAATGACGATACGAACTCAACGGTATATCTGGAATTGGATTTCGATGATCCAGCGTCAAAAAATCCTGTTAACCCAGAATGTGGGACCCACTTTGCACCGAAAAACGTGTCAGGATCCACGTTCTCCAAATCTAACAAATTTTAAATGAAAACATGCCAGAACGATGCCTCGAATCTAATGGTGGTGTCAGAAATGAAATCTGGAGTCCCGTGTTCAAAAATGGAATTTTATAAGTTGGAAATTACGAATTCGGACGGCCAACTTTGGCATCGAATTCAACCAATCAAACAAGCTCATAATGAAACGAAACTGGAGGGGTAGTAAGAGGGTTATACCAGCTTCGCACAGGAACTGGTAGCACACCAAAAGGAGCTGCGGTGGAGGAGATACAAGCTGACGAAGTTGGCCCCGCGAAACTGTCCAAATTTAATATAATTTAAACGGTCAACTTGGTGGCCGGTTTTGATATATCAACGATAAAATCAACGGACGAAAATTGACAGGAGTGAAGGTGGATATACCGAGATTGTGACGGAGCAAAGAAATCGCCGATCCAACGGTCGGATTCTCGAAAAAATGTGCGCGAAGTTGCTGCGACGGAGCGCCAAAATGAACTTGATTCCGCGCGCGTCACGATAGGAATTCGTGCGAAATGCACGAATCGCCTATACGTCGCACCGGAGAGTGAGGCGACGGACCCAGGGGGGTCGCCGGAGTTCGCCAATGGTTGAGGAGGCCAGCCATGGCGGCGACAGCCTGCCACGGCGGCGTTGCACGTGCGCCACGACCGTTTCCCGGCCGGCCATGTGCGCGCACTGCTGTGCAGCTGCTGTTGGCGCGTACGGCGGCGCACAGGGCGATGCAGCGAAGGCGGCGTGCGGCGGTTGGAGTGGCCGACTGGACGGTGGAGGTGGTCGGTGAAGTGGTGGGAGGTGGTGGCGGTTGGATAGATGGATGAATGGATGGAATGGTGATGGAAGAAGGAGATGGGGGAGGAGGAAGGTGCTGTGGTGGCACGACCGACGGCCAGGGGGTAGCGACAGCGTCGGCCAGCCAGAAGGGGCTGATGGTCGGGCCAGGAGGAGCTCGGCCAAGGTGTTGTGGTGTAGTAGTAGTTGTGTAGAAAATTATTAGGGAGAGAGAGAGATAATAATTGATGAGTGAGAGAGAGAATAGTGTGAAGTCTTGGGGTTAGGGCCGGCTGTGGGGAGATTGTTTGTGAGAGTGTGGGAAAAGTTTGCCATGTAGGAAGATTAATGGATAGGATTTGTTAGAAGGATCAATGGCTAGAATTAATTTGTAGGAAAATAGGTTATTCCTATAGGATTAAATCAACAGAAATTTCCAATAATAATAAAAATAGGTAGAATAAATATTTAGTATTTTTTAAGGGTAATGAGGCTGAGGATGATGGTGATGGAGAATAACACGAAGCTGGGCTGGGTTCGGTCAAGCTGGTTTGGGTCAAATCAGACATTGTGCAAAAATTGAATTAAAATTAGGCGTTGATGATCATGAGTAAATAAGTAGCACATGGGGATTCCAATAAATGGGACATAAGTGGCATGCGGATAGTAGGCTCAATGTGGTCCATGTCCGTAATTGGGACTGTCAGGTTTTGGTCGACAGGGTACCCATAAATCAAGTTGGAAAATAAATGTGACACCGTAGGGTAAAATAAAATTGGATCATGTGTCGGAAAAGTTGTGCAAAGCAAATGGAGCACAAAACGGCGTGTCTGAGTGGGACACGAAGGTCATGGTTGACAAGCGTCTCGAGTAGATCATGCATGAGAAGTTGGTTTCAAGAAACTGACTGGTCTTGCGCTCCCAAATTAAAAGTCACGGTAACGTGCTAATAATGATCAAGGAAAAGAGTGGAAAAATCAATTAATGATCAAATGGTCTAAATCGACCCAAAGTTCTACGAAGCAAAAAGAGCACAAGGGAACAAGTTTGAGTGGGACACTATATACCATCATGAAGGTAATCCTGTCCACTCCAAAACTCGTGAAGAAGATTTCCAGAGTTGAACATCCCTGACACTCCAAATATCAAAGGCACGGAAAAGTACACTTAGGAAAAATAATAGGATAAATTATTTATCGAAACCAATCAATCAGAAAATAAAATAAAATGAAAAAAATCAACCCAAAATTCAGGGTGCTCACAAAAATTAATTATGATGACTGGGCATTGACTGGCGCAACTTGACTCAGTAATTTTCATAATTCAAACTATTTCAAAACTTTAAAATATTGTTAAGTTTCGAAAACTTTGAAGGGGGTCTTGTAGGACCTAAAAATTGAGTTGTGCCATGTATTTACTACTCAGCAATTAAGTTGCGCCAAAAAAATCAAACTATGCCACTGTTACGAAGCTCAGAGATCAAACTGCGCCACTGGTCAGGTTGCGCCAAATATCAGACTGTGCTCTGTCAATTTGTGCCAAAGTCTACGTGGCGTCTGACATTTAATTGCCACTATTGCCTGACAGCACTGACAACTGACTGCACAGTAAATGAAGGAAATCTCTTCGAATCCCTCAAAACGTGTCGTTCGAGGAAATTTAATGGACAGCTGTCCTGCACATCTTGTGAGTAGTGCCTAGGCACAATCTAAACAAATCCCTTAGTTGCGCCTAGGCGTAATCTGAACAACTTCTTCTCAAAAGCTGCCACGTGTCTAGGCGCAATTCAATCAAGCGCAGTTTAACTTGTTGACTGAAGCTCGCGCAACCTGATAAAGTTGAGACAACTTTTATTTCTAAAGCTGGATGATGTGGCACACATGCCACTAATCTCTCAAAACGTGTCCACTATTCTATACATGATCACACGCATCTCAATCATATGATGCCACGCGTCTAAATACAGTTAGTACACGATTGATTAACTGAATGAAAGTTGGCACAACATAAGGTTGGCGCAACCCAATGTGGTACAATCCAGCCTCGCACACATCAAAATAACTGTTAAAATAGTTATTTCCAGAACTCTATAAATAGAGTTTCCAATCATTGTCAAAGCAACACAGAGATCAAGTACTCTTGTAAAATTGTTGCTGTATTCTCTAGAGGCTCTAGTCGTCAAGTTCACATAGTCCAAGGGATAAAGTGGTCGTCTTCTGATCAGATTCCTACAGTTGTACTTCCCGAAAAATTATTGTACTTTTGTACTCTTTTCTTAGTTTGTTATAAAACTTTTATTTTTGCAAACAATAGTGGCCAAGAATCTGAAGAATCCTATGCGATCGAAAACCCCAAGATGGTTGATATACCCAAGGAGCCAGTGGCAACTGCAGCTACTACGACCGCCTCCAACACCAATATTAATGATACCAGTTACCAGGAAGTGGCGGCCCAACCAGAGGAGAACAATCCCGTAGACAGCCTTTCGATGGATAACAGAATGGAGCTTACGATTGGAGGTCAGGAGGTGGAACTCCTCGTGGAGCCCTCAGTTTCTAGACTTTTGGGCACCTCAGATATCTCCTCCTCTAAGAGATATGGGACAAGTGTCCTGAGTGCGAAGACCCAGCCGACCTTGAATACTCCGGATGTTCCCAGTCAACCTGCAGGGAACCCGAAAGAATCCCTTGATGTTGAATGTATTCGTGAGCACAACCGTTACAGCATCCCTGTTGTTGTGGCAGATTTCCAGATAGACCTGGCAGGTAGACAATCCCCGGAACCAGGGGAACCACCAGACACAGATATCAACAAAATTATGGCATTTAAAACTAAAGGCAAGCTATGGAATAAAATCAATTTGTATTCGTCAGATTCTGATCCGCTGTCTGACCAAGAGGAAAATATCACTGTTGGATCTAGCTCCCTGGAACGTATGGTAAACGAAGAAATAGCGTGGGCTAATCAACATGAGAATTTACGAGACGAGGAGATTGTCCGGTCAAAGCAACAGAAAAATTATGCTAGGAGAAAATCTGCTGAGCCTGGTGCTGATAACCCGGCGAAGTACCTCATGGGCCAAGCTGGGCTAGGTAATATATCGACCTCTGCGAGGTCGACCAGAAATAAGCCTGTTTATCACAAACCTACGCCCAAAACAATGCAAACCAGGAGATAGAAGGATGCTAACAAAATCACACTAACCTGAATGGGATTAAAAGCCATCATCTGGAATGCTCGGGGCATCAGAAACCAACAAACCAGAACCTACCTGAAATCTCTCAACAATAAACACTCACCTGACTTTATAGCAATTCTCGAACCCAAAATCGATGTGGAGAACATCCAGAAGCTTGCCAAAGACGTCCATATGCCTTACTTCTTTCATGGAGGAGATCTTAACACTTACATATGGATATTCTGGAACAACAACATCAATATAATATGGTGGTCTCGGAGACCAACAAGCAGTCTATCCACTGTAACATCATGAACAATAAGTCAGGTCAGATGATGGACCTTACGGTCGTTTATGCTAGCTGTGTTGCGAGTACCAGAAGGGAGTTGTTGCTGGATCTCACTACTATATCTAATAATATGATCCGTCCATGGATGCATGCTGGCAACTTTAATGTTGTCACATCGGCAGTAGAAAAATTAGGGCCGGGAACCATCAATACGAACGTTGTGGCAGATTTTAACAGATTTATCTCAGATACGGGGCTTCTTGATGCTGGCTATCACTGGTCGGTATACACCTGGTGCAACAGACTCACAAATAATTCGAACACCTGGGAACGCCTCGATCGGGTTCTCTATGACACCAACTTCCTCCTCAACAGCCCGCCCATATATCTACGCCTCCATTCTGACCACTCCCCTCTCTTCATTAACCCTTCGGATTCCCTTTCTACCTCGACACCTTTTCGGTTTCAACGGATGTGGTACAGCCATCCGACCTTCATAGAACTGGTGACTGACAGCTGGAACAGAGACTGCCAGGGGCCACCTCTCTTCGTTCTTCATGCTAAACTCCAGAGACTCAGTTCGGCCTTGCGTGACTGGAATTGGAATGTTTTTGGAGACCTCAGGAAACAAAAACGAGAACTGCAAATAGAGATTGAAAACTTAGAGGCTGCCCTCCAAGTTCAATGGTGTGACTGGGTGGTGAGGATCTCATACAAACTAAACACAGGTTGGATACGATTTTGGGTCTTGGAGAACAATTGCTTCAGGATCAGGCCAGAATTACCTGGGTCAAGGATGGGGACATGAACTCCACTTTCTTTCATGCGATCATTAAGGAGCGAGCTAACACTAACATAGTTCGGCTGTATCAACCAGATGGGTCCTTGGTGGAGGACCTGGTTATTGTGGACCAGGCCATTCTTTATTTCTCAGAGTTTTTCGACTATGTCCCGGCTACTGATCAGGAAAACTTTATTTATTGCATCCCAAACCTCATCTCGGAGGAGCAAAACCTGGACTTGTGTGCGATCCCCCTGGAAGCTGAAGTCAAGTCTGCGGTCAAATCTCTCAACCCCCAGGGAGCTCTTGGCCCGGATGGTTTCACTGGAATATTTTTTACGAAGTGCTGGAACGTCATTAAGCTTGACAAGATTGCGACCATCAGGAATTTCTTCCTAGGAATCCTGTTGCCGAAAGGGATCACCGTGGCCAACCTGGTCCTTATTCCGAAGAATGCAGTTTAAGAATAAACCTCCAACGCATGGGCTCTCTGGCTAAAAATGGGATCGACATAGCCTTTGGGGCACCAGAGGCCCAGTAAGAGCATAACATTTCACAGAACGTCAGTGGACGTCAGTATCCATGGGTAATCTCACCCGCGTCTTCGGCGGAGCTCACGGGTTACAAAAAGTAGTGTATAGTAGCGCATACGCTAAGGATATGTCTTCCCTACCCCATGCCTACTATGTTGTATCCACAACACGTATAACCTCTATTAACCGCGAAGTCAAACTAGACATGCAAATACTATTAGCGGTTATTCCAATCGCACGACTTATACGTACCGGTGGCCAACCAGTCACACATGTCCGAGTTCTATATGTGACTCGCGACTTCATGGTACAAATATGTCAAGGCCTATGAATGCAACACACAAAGGGTGGTCCCTTAAATATAGGTCCAATGCATATGAAAATAATACATAGCAGGAAATAGAACTGAACAGAAAAATTCTATCTAATTATTACATCTATCACAGTTTATTTTAGAAAAAGTAAATAATAAATATTGCATGAAATATGAGCTAAGTAAATAGATAGAAAATGGCAAGGTATCTTGTCTGAAGGTGGTGCGTGAAGTAGCAAAATCCAACAGTCAGAATCGTCATTAATGAAGTCAAAATCCGCAAACAGCTTCGAATGCTTAAACAAACATCACAAATGTTTTTGGTATAAAAGATGTCTTGAAATGCCTGTCCGAAAGTCTAATTCTGGATACAGGGGCAAAATCACAATTTTGAGTCAAAACAGTGTCTGCTGTTAGACCTATTTTGTACCGAAAAGTGTGCTAATACCTTATGGTCTCTAAAGTTGTTAAACTACATGTCTACGGGTCCGGTTTGATGTGATGAATCTACCCGTATGTTCAAAGTTGGATTCCGGTAGGCTGTGCACAATTTTGTCCGTTGAATCGGGTTGCGGGCCTGCCAAAAAGGTATTCTGATTGTCCTTTTTAGAATCGGACCAAACATGGCATACAGGACCAAAAAATAATACGGTCCCGTTGGCACAAGTTTCGTCTCGATACGACAAACGTGCACAAAGTTATGACCTAGTTTACAAAGGGCCGATACGGGAGTATCTCGACCGATACACTTCGATTTTGTCGCGCACGCACAACGAAATCGAGTTCCGTTGAGTCCCACATGTCGACAACATCCATACGCGCCTTTCGATGCTTATGGGTTGCGACCACGTTGTCCGGTTTGTCGGGACACACACGCCGTATCGGGAAGATTTTCTAAATTTTATTGTTTTGAAAATAATTTTTTGTAAGTTTTTGGAGATCAATACCTCGACG